>QPGU01000175.1:0-18503 GCA_004135705.1 Alloteropsis semialata | reverse complement strand
ACGAGCACGAGCTCCACGCCACGCGTCCTCTCCTCCAGCTTGAAGTGCACAGGTCGCCCTTATCTCCTTTGGCTCCACTCGGCCACGGGAGTGCCCTGTGCAGTCACGGGAACTCTATTCCTGACGCCGCATCACAGAAGCGACGCCGCCTTGCCTGCCTCTCCTTGGCATATCCTACGAAGAAGGAATCCTCCGGGACTCGAACCTCTCGCCAAGATAAGTTTCCATTGATTATTTTCGCCAATCCCGTGAGCTTTAAAACAAGTTGCTAAAGTACTCGGGGAGCACACGCCTTAATCCGTGAAACCTCGGCTCTTCCGTACGCCTACCCTCCTACGCGTGCACGCGGCCCAGCTCCCTGCGCTATGGACTACGGCTATCGGGGACCAGGTGCATAAACGTAACAGGCTAACTACCCGAGGAAATTAAAAGACTTGAAAGCAGGAAGCGGAGTTCATTAGTATTTGTATCGCCGAATATTTTCTCCTCGAGTTTTTACCTTGTTACAGGGTACTGACGACCACTCGGCGTGCTCAGCCCTCACGCTCGGGGGCTGGCGCCGGGACGACTACTCGGCGTGCTCAGCCCTCACGCTCGGGGGCTGGCGCCGGGACGACTACTCGGCGAGCTCAGCCCTCACGCTCGGGGGCTGGCGCCGGGACGACTACTCGGCGAGCTCAGCCCTCACGCTCGGGGGCTGGCGCCGGGACGACTACTCGGCGAGCTCAGCCCTCACGCTCGGGGGCTGGCGCCGGGACGACTACTCGGCGAGCTCAGCCCTCACGCTCGGGGGCTGGCGCCGGGACGACTACTCGGCGAGCTCAGCCCTCACGCTCGGGGGCTGGCGCCGGGACGACTACTCGGCGAGCTCAGCCCTCACGCTCGGGGGCTGGCGCCGGGACGACTACTCGGCGTGCTCAGCCCTCACGCTCGGGGGCTGGCGCCGGAACGACTACTCGGCGTGCTCAGCCCTCACGCTCGGGGGCTGGCGCCGGGACGACCACTCGGCGTGTCTCGCAGGACTCCGCCGGCCCTCACGCTCGGGGGCTGGACGCCGAAATTAACGTCGGATGATTTAGCCAGACGCTCCTTGACTAACCCTTGGACCGATTCCTTCGGAATCGCTTCAAGGCTCGGGGGCTACGGCCAACGGACGCACCTCGCGGCGCATCCGTTGATTGTCTGACGACTTCAGAACAAGGCTACTAACCCTTGGACCGATTCCTTCGGAATCGCTTCAAGGCTCGGGGGCTACGTCCAACGGACGCACCTCGCGGCGCATCCGTTGGGTAAACGGCTCTTTTCTCTCCAGTATCACGCGGTTTCGCTTCCAACTGCAGCAGGCTCGACGCTCATCGGGCAGCACGACCTCGCCGACTTGTCCCTCAACCACGTACTACTCGGGGGCTTGTCGGGGGTAGACCCCCAGGGGTACCCAGCAGGCGGATTGGCCCAACCATCAAAGGGCGGCCCAATCCGAGTGCATCTGGATCGGTTTGTCGGACTAGGTGGCCCACCAGTCGGAAGGCCCACCAGTCGGGCGAACCGGATGGGCGCGACGACGCGCGCGGCAAGGAAAGCACACGGCGTATCCCGCAAGAAGATC
Source organism: Alloteropsis semialata (assembly GCA_004135705.1). Lineage (NCBI taxonomy): Eukaryota > Viridiplantae > Streptophyta > Magnoliopsida > Poales > Poaceae > Alloteropsis > Alloteropsis semialata. Next base: position 16,897 of record QPGU01000175.1, on the reverse strand, counting down.
GGAGATCAAGATAGACTAGCCGGAATTGTAGGGAAAGATATCTGTAATCGTTATGGATCAAATCCTTGTATTCCGGGTAGGTTACGATCTCTGGCTGACTTGTAACTCAAGGCAGCCGGACTATATAAGGCGCCCTGAGACCCCCCTCCAGAGCACGAAAAACTACAACCTCTACAACCCTAGGACAGAACCCAACTACGGAGATCCTTCAGGAACTTCATACACAGCAATACAATCGCCGCCAACACAGGACGTAGGGTGTTACGTCATCTCGACGGCCCGAACCTGTTCAATCCTTGCGTCTTGTGTTACCATCGACTTCTGATCCTCGATCTGTCCCTCAACAAATCAAACACGTAGGCTACCCTGTGTGGACTGCCGGGTCCAAACATCCGACAATCGCCGAAGCTGCCCCTGAGGTCAGGCTATGCTGCTCGGGCAGAAGCCGAAGAGAAGCAGAAGAGGAAGGCGAGTTCTTCCGTGGATCCTGAGGTGGGTCACCCTGCTCAGGGAGGCGTCGGTTGTCAGGGGGACATTTTTGCCCCGTCCAAGCTGCCGTCGGACTCTACCCTGACACCCGACGACATGCCGCCTCAGCTGTTGCAAGGGGTCCAGTTCAAGCGACCTCGAAAGGGCAGGTGAGTAATCTTGGTGCTTGCAATATTTTCATCGGTGTGCCAATTGCGAAGTGTTGAAGTTGTTGAGTGCAGGCTTGGAGTTGCCGACACCCTGCTACGCCCAGGGGCTGGAGGCAAGGCACAGCGAGTCGGGCGGCCGCCACTGAGACGGGTGCCGGGTCCGGTATCGCTTTGGTCATGCCGGAGCAGATGCCAGTCGGTGTGTCAGAGGCGCCGCGTCCACCGAGTCCACCGCGCCTATCGGGAGTAGAGGTCCCGGCGGATGATCAATTGGTGGAGTCGGGCAGGGCTGCGCCGGAGGGTGGGGTCCCGGAGGGCCCTATAGGGGGGTCAGAGCCGCCAAAAAGCCCTCCCCCTCTTGATGATGATGACAGCGCCCTCCTTGGAGAGGACTTGAATGCCGGTGTTGGCGTTCATGTGCCACCGCGGGTGAGGATGATTGCCAACGAGCCCGCAGGCGAGCCCCAGGGACTCGGGTTGTCCTGGGAACAGCAACTGGAGCTTGATCTCGCGGACTAGGAGAGCGAGCTTCGGAAGCTACAGAATGTGGCCGGCGTTCTTGATCGTGTTGTCCAGGTAGGCTATCTTGATTTCTGTCTACCTTTACCGATCACTTGTTGTGATGATGATGATGTTCTTTTTGCGGCAGAGCTTCACAGCGCGGAGCGTGAAGGATATCTATTTCAAGTGCTGGGCCCTGGAGGACCACCGGATCCTGGCCCAGATTGACGCCGAGCGGGTTCGGGAAGCCGAGGCCGCCAAGGAGTTCCTGATGAAGAAGGATCGGGAGCTCGCCGACTTGGTGAAGACCAACGAGGAGCTCATGAATGACATGAGTGTCCTGTCGGGGGGTGAGCTTGTTGCGCTTCTTTCTTTCATTGTCGGTTGTTCATGCAGTTTTTGCTCACGCTGATTCTTTGCAGAGGCATAGAAGAGGGAGGATGCTCTCCGGGAGAAGGCCGACGGGCTGGCCGATGCCAATCGGAAGCTCGAGGAGGAGGTTCAAGCGCTTAAGGCGGCCAACCTTCATCTGGCTGCCGAGGCTGAGCATCTGAAGGAGGCCAATCAAGCCCTGAAGGATTCGCATGACTAGGCCATGCATGGTGAGTATATTCTTCCCGGGTCCAATAGGAATTGGATTGTTCGTAGAGCTTAAGTGAGCTGTACTGCAGGGTTGCGAGCGGAGCTGCAGGAGCTCAAGCAGGCGGCCGAGTTTAACGCTAACTCGCTGGTGCCGGCCGAGTCGAGCCCGGCAACACTGTCTCTTGTGCAACGACTCAGGGCTGCCCCGAACCGCGCTGCGTAGCTGATGCAGGAGGCTGCTATCGGCTTTGGAAGCCGCATACTGTCGCTGCTTCGGGTGCACTTGCCGACCCAAGATCTTGCCCTGGTCGCCGACGGTCTGCCGGAGGGTGTTCCCAATGAGCAATTCGACGAGCTTGTCGAGGAGTATACGCCCCTGGCGGAGGATGTGGCCCGAGAGCTCGGCCTGTAAAGTACAATTGTAAATGTAGTTAATGCTGTGTGACTCTGAGTTTATTTCGAAAGATTGCTGTGCTATAGGTGTTTAGCCCGTTTCCCTGCCGACTAGGATCTTGCGTTGCCCAACCAGCCACTGCCTTGTTCTATTTAAGCACCCTTTTTGGACCCGCTGACCACTTCTCACGGGGAGGACGGCTTACCCTGCTACACTGCTCGGCGTGGAGGCTAAGGTGTAGGGGGCGCGCGGGTTGAGCTTTGAGCTCAGGGTTTCACAGCATGGGGACTCGGACCAGCCGGGTTAGCTTGATCGTTGTCAGGGGGAACATTGGGCCAGGCGAGAACTCGGAAGCCGGAGTAAGCGTGTACTCCCCCGGTGTTGTGACAAAAAGAAGGCGTTATCTGGGTCGGGCCCAGTCCCCGAGCATCGTCATGGATGTCGAGAAAAAGACAAGCCATAAAGCTGGGCGAAAACATCTTTATTAGCATGAGGCATAAATACATAGCTTGTTTAATTTTATGGGTAGAACTTCACGAGGTGCTCGATATTCCACACGTTTGGGACGGGGTCACCATTGGCCCACTGGAGGCTGTACGTTCCTGGCGAGATGACTTCTTTGACGATGAAGGGGCCCTCCCAAGGGGATGACAACTTGTGCTTGTCCTTGGTGGACATGACCCGGCGCAGAGCCAGATCACCGACATTAAGGGAACATTCACGAACGTTCTTGTCGTGGTAGCATCGTAGCTGCTGCTCGTGCCTGGTGTGCCGAACTAGCGCGGCGAGCCTGTGTTCTTCGATGCAGTCAATGTCGACCTGGCGGCCGATCTCTGCTTCGCCCTCCTCGTAATGTTGGATGCGCGGGGCACCGTGGGCGATGTCGGCCGGCAGGACGGCTTCCGAGCCGTACTCGAGGAAGAAAGGGTTGTAACCCGTAGCTCTGCTCTTCTGGGTTCGTAGCCCCCATATGACATGGGGTACCTCTTTGGCCCATCGGCCGGCATGTTTGTTGAGGTCATCGTACATCGCTTTCTTGAGCGAGTCCTGGACCATGCCGTTGGTTCGCTCGACTTGCCCGTTGCACCTTGGATGCACCGTGGAGGAGTAGTAGACATCAATGCAGTTGTCCTGGCAGAAATCCCAGAACTCGTGGCCTGTGAACTCGGAGCCGAGGTCGGTCACGATGCGGTTTGGGATACCAAACCGGTGGGTGAGTTCTTCGATGAACTTGGCGGCAGTGGCTGACTTGGTGTCGGTGACAACATTGTACACAATCCACTTGGTGAACTTGTCGACTGCCACCAGTAGGTGCCTGAGTCCGCCCGGAGCGGTCTTGAAGGGTCCAACGTTGTCCAGTCCCCATACGGCGAACGGCCAAGATGGGGGAATGGTTCGTAGCGCCTGAGCCGGCAGGTGCTTCTGCTTCTGGAAGAACTGGCAGCCTGTGCAGCTTCGTACCAACTCCTTTGCATCGGACAGGGCTGTTGGCCAGTAAAACCCCGCCCTGTAAGCTTTGCTGACTAGGGTGCCGGCTGCTGCTTGGTTGCTGCAAGTGCCCGAGTGGATATCCCGTAGGAGGCCGATACCCTCATCGCGCAGTACGCACTTCATAAGTATGCCTGTGGAGGCAGCCTTCCTGTACAGCGCATCGCCGATGACGACGTAGTTTGTTGCTCGCCGAGTTAGTTTCTCAATCTTGTCTTTTGTTTCCGGTGACCAGTTCTCTGTGAGGAAAGCGATGAAGGGGGCGCGCCAGTCTGCTTCCACCGTGAGAACCTCACCGGTCGTCTGGCCACCCGGGGGTGGCTCCGTGTCTGGCATGGGGCTTCCGTCCTCAAGCATCTTGATGGATGGTGAGCGTAGATCTTGAACGAAGACCCCGACTGGAACTTTTGCCCTGGTGGATCCCAGCTTGGACAGGACGTCGGCGGCTACGTTGTCTTCCAGGAGGACATGTGTAACACCCTAAAATTTCGTTTTCTAAATTAGTAATTAATTTGCTAGGTTTTTGTGTGAGCATTCAGAAAATTTAGACAAATTAAAATCCTTTTCAGAAATTAAAATCAACCCTAGGTTTAGAAACTTGTTTGCGCATTTCATGCCGGTGCATTGTTTTCTTGTATGAGTGTTTTGTGTGCTAATCCCAGAGTCCAAAACCTAACCCGAAGCCCTGTGGGCCCTACCCTATCCACAACCCGACCCAAACCCAGCCCGACCTCCTTTTCTTCTCCCTTGGGCCTAGCCCAGGCCGACTCTCTTTCCCCCTTTTCTTTTCTCTTGGCCCAACCCACTCTCCCTTTCACCCTTGGGCCCAGCCCAAGCCGACCTTCCCCTCCCTGCACCTAGGCGCCGTCCTCCCCTCACCTCACGCAGAACGGCAGAAGACCGACGCAGGAAACGCCCAAGCCCTGTCGCCCTCTGTTCTTTTCCTCGTGGCCCCTTCCCCTTTCACGCAGAACGGCGTCCCCTCTCTCCCCCACGAGAGCCGTCGCCCCCACACAGAACCGTCGCCCCTCCCTTCCCCTTCCTCTGTACACACCGTAACACCTCTCTATTCCTCATCAATGGCTTTAATTTTGCCACTCAATGCCAATTACACCAGTAACGTTACGAAGGAAATAACGCCGTCCGCTCCAATCCCATCCAGACAGAGCCCTCCCTTGTCTATAAATCTTTTCATCTGAACTCCTCTATGTTCTTTAGCCATTCTACCCAAGTATCCTTGCCATACATCCCTATTACGCCGGGAATTTCTCGCCGGAGTACCACCTGGTAAGAACCGCCGCCGCCGCTGTTTCCCTTCGCTGTGGCGCCCGTTTGACTGCTCCCTCCCTTTCCTCACTTGAGCAGGAACCATTGGAGGACTCGCCAACGCCCTGCAGTCCCGGACAGAAGTCGCAGCCCCTCTCCCACGTTCATCCCGTGACCAGTCCGCCCCCCTTCGAAGCTCTTCATCTCCGCTGTCGTCCTGCCCTAGGTGAGCGTCAAGATGAATTTGCCTCGCCGTACTCTTTCCGTTTTGCCGCTCGGAGCTCGATTCCGTGCACCGTAGCTCCGGCCCCCTTGTCTCCGGCGAACTGCCACCATGGCAGCGACGGCGCCGGCCTTTCTGTCCGTGAAAACGGCGAACTCATGGCGTCGCCCCTGTGCAGAACAAGAAGGAAACCCCAGAGCCATCCATTCCCCATCCAACGGCCAGGATTAGATTGAAACTTACCCCTTCGGCCTTTTGTTAAAGAGACCCTGCAGAAATCCCATATCAACCCGCCGTCCTTCTTGCAGTTCAGAAAAACTTCCCTGCTACCCCTCAAAGTCTAGGGTTAATAATGATTAGGTCCTCGGTTTATCGCAGCTTAGTCCTCGATCTTGTTTTTAGTGTAGTTTCTTCACCGTAAATCCGATTAGAGTGATTTTCGCGTTGTTGTGTTCGTAGAAATGCGTAGATTAGTTTTATATCCTTTTTGCTTCTGTTTTCATTGTATGGTGTACTGTTCTAATAGAAATACTTTTGTATGCATGTACTGGCTTGTGGTGGATGTATGTGTGGTGATTGGAATGCGTGTATAGTTTGCGAGCAGTACGAGGCCGGCTTTGATCAAGAGTTTGAAGACCAAGATCAGCAGCAATATTTTGAGGAAGGCAAGTGTAACATGATTTATCCTTGATACCTATTCACCTATTAATCATGTTATTCATTCATGCATGTGTCTAATTTGTTAAACCTTAGGAATGACTAGTCTTGTTTATCCTATTTACCTTGTTACCTTGGGTTTATGCATATGGGTAGATATGTTAGTTGTCGCTATGCTTGCCAACCGCTAATGTTCGTTATGAAATAATAATCATGACTAATGATATACTTGGAACCTTATTAAAATGTTTTTTTTAGCAACTTGGTTTAGGGAGCTTGAGCATGTGTTTGCATTGCTCTAAGCGTCTCTTCTTAAGGTTCCGTTCTTAAAGCGGCCACCCAGGAAAACCGTACAACCACAGGAATCACATGGCTCTGGTCTTGACTAAGTAAACTGTACGGCTCTAGCTTGTCTAGTGGTTACCGAAAGGCGCAAGTGGGGCTGCCAGGTTTAAGTGTGGACCTCGGTCAGTTCTCGTTGGGGTTTGTGTGTGATGAATTTGTGTGATGTTTAGGCTGGAGCCTGGAGGGGTCCATGCGCCTGTCAGGAAACCGTAGCGGCCACTAGCTTGCTAGGGTGTCTTTTGAAAGGTCTCGTAGTGAAACCCTGTACTCATTTCACGTGGTGTGAAGGGAGTGCGTGCCCAAGGCAAGGGGGTTCACGACCGGTGGTGAAAGTGTACAACCTCTGCAGAGTGTAAAACTGTTATAACAGCCGTGCTCACGGTCAAGAGCGGCCTGGATCCTTTTCGAGCGGTTCCTTGTTTTCTAAAGTAATGGTTAATGATGATGTTGGTTACTTATAATACTTCACATGCTTTCATAATGTGGGTTACAACCGGGTTGTCATCTAATTCTAGTAATTCAGGTTAATTCTAAAATCAATCAACTAAAAATGCTAACCGCAGTTCAAACCCTGTCTAGCCTTTTGAGCCTCATTTAATCATGTTATGCTTGCTAAGTAAGATGGATTACTTACACTTGCTTCATATCAACAAAATCCCGGATGGGTACTCAGAGGAGCCGCCAGTGGATGCTTTTGTTTCCCCGAGGAATTCCCGGACTTCTAGGCAGTGCATTCCCCCAGTCAGAGTCCCTGTGGAGATGTTCTGGAGTTAGACTACGTCAGGCTTCCGCTACTTTGATAAACTCGTTATTAAATGTAATGCCTGTGATGTAAGACTTGTTATGATTTATGTTATCGAGCACTGTTTTCCTTTCTTTGATATTCATTTCTGAGCTATATGTGTGTAAAGACTTCCTGGGTACACATATAGTAGCATTCGGATTTCCTTCGTAAATCCGGGTGTGACAGAGTGGTATCAAAGCAGTGCTGACTGTAGGATGCGCAGCCTAGAGTAGAATGGTCGTTTAGAGTTTATACTCCTTGCTTTATTTCATTTTGATTTAACCTTGGTTATTTTATTTATTGATTATACATACCTCATTTTATTTATTTAATCTATCCTTGTTTTGCCTTGTCAGTAATTTATTAAAAATCTTTGCTTATACTTCTATCCTTATCTATTGCAAAATTTGACTTTCCCCGTTGTTTTCTTTCATGAGATAGGCCCGAATCACCATAGATGAGGATCTTTAGGTTTGTCCCATGAGATGTAATAAACGACTTAGATGCGTTTTGAGTTTGTTTTAAGTTTCTCATGTGTGAACCTGTGCTCTTGAGTGATTTGAATTATTGTGACTATGTTAAATGCATGAGTTGGCTTTTTGTAATGATTGTGATGAATGTGGGTTTTATACTCACAAGCATCTAGATATAGGTTTAAGTTAAGTGTGTAAATAGTTGGGTGGGTTTTTGTTCTGCACATCTATCATTTCCATACCCTTGTCCAGAATCAGATTATGGTTATCTTGGATGGTTGAATAACAGTAATATTTATGTTCTCAACAGATGGCCAGTGGAAGGAGAAGCAACCAGGGAGGAAACCAACCCACTGTTGAGCAACTTCTGGCCCAGCAAAACCAGATCATGCAGCAGTTGGCTCAAACCATGGCAATGATGCAACAAAACCAGCAGAACCAACCTCCTCATCCACCACATCCCGCTCCACCCAGGGACAAGCGTGGAGAATTCATGAAGGGTCGTCCACCAACCTTCTCCAGTGCAAGTAATCCTTTGCAAGCGGTGGACTGGCTCAAGGCAGTGGACCGGCAGCTTGACATTGCTCAATGTGATGATCGTGAGAAGGTTCTTTATGGGTCAGGCCAACTACAAGGAGCAGCCCTGGACTGGTGGGATGCATATCAGTATGCTCACCCTCACCCTAATCAGATCACTTGGCTGGAATTCTGCGAGAGCTTCCGTTCTCACCATGTGCCGGATGGCTTGATGATACTGAAGCGTCAGGAGTTCTTGGCATTGAAGCAGGGATCTATGACTGTCACGGCTTACCGTGATAAATTTATTGAACTATCAAGGTATGCTCCAGAGGAGGTCTCCACAGATGATAAGAAACAGAGGCTCTTTCTGTTGGGATTGAATGATGGGCTACAATACCAACTAATGACGCACACTTTTGAGAACTTTCAAAAGTTGGTTGACAAAGCTCTGATGCTTGAGCATAAGCGCAAGGAGATGGAAGAAAAGAAGAGGAAGTATATGGGCCAACAGTCTGGAAGCAGCTCGCGTCCTCGCTACAATCCATCAATGGGTAATCAGCCTCGCTTTCAGGGATCTTCTTCTCAGACAGGCCGTCCCCAGTACCAGCAGCGCCCCCAGAACCAGCAGCAGCAGTACAGGCCTCAGAACCCACAGCTGAAAGCTCAAGCTCCACCACTCACACAGGCTAATACAACACCCGTGACTCCGAGGGTGTGTTACAGTTGTGGTGAACCGGGGCATTTTGCTAACAATTGCCCTAAGAAGATGGGACAGAATGCCGGCAGGCAGCAACAAGGCCCACGTAATGGAGGACAGCAGAACTATGCCCGAGGCAAAGTTAATCATGTGAATGCGGAGGCTGCGCAAGAAGCAACAGATGTGGTGATCGGTACGTTTTCAGTGAACTCAAATCCTGCATCAGTATTATTTGATTCTGGAGCATCGCATGCTTTTATATCTGCCCAGTTTGTGAAAAAGCACATGATGATTATGCAACCTATGCAAAAAGCAATGATAGTTAGTTCACCTGGTGGAGAACTAAAGGCAACCTTAGTTTGTCCAAAGGTTAGCATAAAAATAAGGGGGGTAGATTTTGTAGCCAACCCTATAATCCTGAATTCTACTGGCATTGATATTATCCTGGGAATGTCCTGGCTAGCAAAGCATGATGGAGTAATTCAGTGTGCTAAAAGAGCAGTGCAACTGACAGCAAGTTCTGGAGTTAGACTACGTCAGGCTTCTGCTACTTTGATAAACTCGTTAATAAATGTAATGCCTGTGATGTAAGACTTGTTATGATTTATGTTATCGAGCACTGTTTTCCTTTTTTTTGATATTCATTTCTGAGCTATATGTGTGTAAAGACTTCCTGGGTACACATATAGTAGCATTCGGATTTCCTTCGTAAATCCGGGTGTGACACATGATGGAACTCGAGCCCATAAAAGTGAGCTTCGAGTTTGCGTACCTCGGCGCAATATGCGCTCATGGTGTCCTTTGTCGTATCCCAGTTCTTGTTGACTTGCTCGACGACTAACTTAGAGTCGCCGTAGCACATCAATCTCTTAATGCCGAGTGACACCGCGATCCAGAGACCATGGATTAGGGCTTCGTACTCGGCCCCGTTGTTGGTAGCTTGGTAGTGTATCTGGAGGACATATTTTAGGTGTTGCCCTTCCGGGGCAACGAACAACACTCCTGCGCCGGCTCCCTCAAGGTTGAGGGCACCGTCAAAGTACATCTTCTAGTGTTCTGGCCGTTCCACAGGGGTCGGCGCCTGGATCTCTGTCCACTCGGCCACGAAGTCGGCCAGGATCTAGGATTTGATGGCCTCCCGTGCCTCGAAGTTGATGTTATGTTCGCCTAGTTCGACGGACCACTTTACGATTCACCCGTTGGTGTCCCTGTTATGAAGGATGGCCCCGAGGGGAAATTCGAGATGACCCGCATCAAGTGAGCCTGGAAGTAATGACGCAACTTCCTTGCAGTTATCTGGAGTGCATAGAGCAGCTTCTGTGGGTGAGGGTACCGGACCTTGGACTCGCTGAGTACCTCGTTGACGAAGTATACAGGGCGCTGAACCTTGTATGGGTGGCCCTCTTTCGATCGTTTGACGACCAGGGCTGTGCTGACCACATGTGTAGTGGCAGAGATGTAGAGCAAGAGTTCTTCCCCAGGGGTCGGACCCGTGAATACCAGGGGAGTGATTAGGAACTCCTTGAGGTCGGCCAGGGCCTTGCTCGCCTCGGGTGTCCACTCGAATTTGTCCGCCTTCTTGAGGATTTTGAAGAACGGTAACCCTTTTTCGCCAAGTTTGCTGATGAACTGGCTCAGGGCCGCCATCATTCCGGTGAGCTTCATGATGTCCTTCTTGCATTTTGGCTCCTTGAGGTTCCGTATGGCGTCCAGCTTGATTGGGTTTGCTTCAATGCCGCGCTAACTCACCAGGAAGCCCAGGAGATTTCCGGATGGTACCCCGAATACACACTTGGTAGGGTTTAGCTTCCATCTGAAGCGGCGCAAGTTGTTGAAAGTTTCCTAGAGGTCGGCGATCAGGGAGTCGGCGTGGTACGTTTTGACGACAACATCATCCACGTAGGCTTCAACGTTGCGGTCGATTTGGCTTTGCAAGCAGCCCTGGATGGCTTTCTGGTACGTGGCACCAGCATTTTTCAACCCAAATGTCATTGTCTTGTAGCAGTACATGTTGTGTGGGGTGATGAACGTCGTTTTGTCCTGGTCTGACGTCTTCAAGGCTATCTGGTGATAGCCGAAGTAGCAATCGAGGAAGCACAAGAGTACGCAGCCGGACGTAGAGTCGACGACTTGGTCGATTCTCGAAAGAGGGAAGGGGTCTTTAGGGCAGTATCTGTTGAGATCTGTGTAATCAATGCACATTCTCCATTCACCGGATTGCTTTTTTTACAAGTACGGGATTTGCAAGCCACTCAGGGTGTTTGCATTCTCTAATAAATCTGGCAGCTAAGAGCTTATTGAGTTCTACCCTAATGTCCTCCTTGCGATCTTGAGCGAATCGGCGTAGCTTCTGCTTGGTTGGCTTTGCGGTTTTACTCAAATCCAAGGAGTGCTCAGCCTTCTCCCTTGGGACGCCTGGCATGTCAGAGGGCTTCCATGCGAAGATGTCCCAGTTGTCCCGAAGGAAGGAGGTGAGCGCGTCTTCCTATTTGGGTGAAAGTCCTGGCCCAATGAGGGCCGTCTTGGAGGGGTTGCCGAGTCCCAAGCTAATAACTTTGGGGGAGTCGGCGGGTGCCAGAGCCGTGGGCTGCTGCTTCTGTTCTGGGAGGACAGGCTCCCTGGCCGCTGCCTTGGTCGCTTCTTCTGCTAGCAGGCTGGCATTGCCAAGTTGTTGGGACAGCTCGGCTATCTTGAGGTTCTCCCCGTCGCATTCGAAGGAGGTCTTAATGTCTCCACGGATGGAGAGGATGCCGTTGGGTGCCGGCATCTTGAGAACCAGATATGTATGGTTCGGGATGGCCATGAACCGGGCCAGCATCGGCCTGCCGAAGATGGCGTGGTAGAAACTCTTGAAGTCGACTACCTCGAAGTGCAGGAACTCCGTGCGGTAGTTGTCGGCCGTGCCGAATGTGACCGGCAAGGTTACTCTTCCTATCGGGTAGGAAGCTTTGCCGGGTACGATGCCGATGAAAGGATTCTTGGCGCTTATGAGCCTGCTGTAGTCGAACCCCATGCTGTTGAGGGTGTCGGTGAAGATGATATTCAAGGCACTCCCTCCGTCAATCAGGACCTTGGAGAGGAGGACCCTTTCAACGACCGGGGCGACGACGAGTGGGTAAGACCCGGGCTCGGGAAGATATACCCAGTGGTCGGCGCGGCTGAAGGCGATCGGCATTTTTGACCACTGGAGATATTCCACCAGTTTGGTGGAGACCATCTTCACCTCTCTCCCGTGGAGCTTGCCTTTGCGTCGGTCGGGGAAGGCGCCGAGCCCCCCGATGATAACGTTGACCTGGCGGTCAGCGTGCTGGAAGTCACCGTTAGGTGCCCGTCTGAGGTCCTTCGGCGGGGGCGGAGGTCGGCGTTCGTTGTCTTGACGGCGTTGGTCGTCTCTGTGAACTGGGGCATCTCGGTCACGGTCGTCGCGTCGGTAGTCGTTGCAGTGGTCGCGGTCGTCTCTGCGACGTTAGTCGTCTCGTCGATCGCCGTTGTTGCCGTTGCGGCAGTAATTGTTGTAGCGTCCGCCGTTGTTGTTGAAGCGCTGTTTCTTGGTTGGCGGAAGGGCGCCAAGTTCTTTAAGCCGCGCATGACACTCGCGGAGAGTGTGTTTGGCATCCTTGTGAAAGGGACAGTGGTCGTTCAGCGTGTCGTGGAATTCCTCGGCAAGGAACCTGGGTTCCGGCCGGCCGTCTTCTTCTGCTACGACTACAAGCGGCTCTGGGCCTGCCTTGCGTCCGCGGAGGGGTTCGTGGCATTTTGAGCCCTCCGCTCTGTCGTCATCTTAATGGCGCTTCTGCTTGTTCTTGAACTGGGCCTGTTCAGCTTGGTCAGCCCAGACTTCCAAGTTAACTACCTTCATTAGGTCAAAAACAGTGAGGAGGTCGGTCTTGAAGAGCGTGCGGAAAAGCTGCGTGTCCATGAGGCCACGTCGGAACGCGTCAATGACGTCTCTGTCGTTGACGTCAGCGATCTTGTTTCTATTTTCAAAGAAACGGTCGCTGTACTCCCGAAGGCTTTCCCCTTTTCTCTGCTTGACATTGTCCAGGTCGAACCGGTTGCCGGGCCTGGTGTAGCTTACTTGGTAGTTCTTGGTAAAGGCGTGGCAGAGGTCTGCCCAGCTATCAATGGTGTCCCGGGGGACACCCTCAGGCCATAATTGTGCTTCTTTGCCCAGCATGACTGGGAAGTAGGCAGCCGCTTGGTCGTTGGACCCATGAGCAGCTCAGACTGCTGTGTGGTAGGTTTTGAGCCAAAGCTTGGGGTCGGAGCGACCGTCAAAATTTTCCACCATGGCGGGTTTAAAGGACTCGGGCCACCGGATGGCGCAGAGTCGGGTAGAGAAGGCGGCGAACCCGTCGAACCCCTCTTCATCGTCGTACTTAGGGTTGCGGCGGGGAAGCCGGGTGTTGTCGTCTCGGGGCTAGGCGTCATTTCGTCGCTGGCGGTCGTCCCTCGGAGGGCCGTACCTTGCGTCATATTGCTCACGCTCCATGGGTTCGTGAACGACGCGGCGCTCATTTTCCTCGGCTATGGCGTTACCGGCTTCTCCGACTGGCTGGCGGTCGGGTCGGCCGTAGTCTCTGTCGTACCATGCGCGGCGCTCGAGCTCGGCTGCATCACATTCGCCGTGCCTGGCGTCGAGGTCAGGGCGGATGTCTCGCGCGTTATCCCGTATATGATCACGGAGATCGTTGGGTTGAGGGCGTGGTTGTCGCTGGTCCTGTTAGCCCTGTTGACGTCCTTGGCACGGAGCCATGTTCCGCGGGTTGCAGCGCTCGTCTTCTGCTTCTTCATGGTTGTTCTGGGCCACCTCCTCCTGTACGAGTGGCAGTGGAAGGTTCCGCCGTTGTCACCGATCCTGATCAGATCTGCTATGAGCGGAGCGGTGACTCACAGCGCGTTGTCCTGAAGAATGACTCGAGTTGGATAGCCCCGAGCGAGATCTAGTGCGATATGACCGCTCGATCTGCTCCTGGGCGGCCTCCACCTGAGCCCTGGCGTGTTGTACTTCTGGAGTGTCGGGCAGGTTCCCTAGCTCGACGAAGGCGGCAGCGACGTTGGCCTGAGGCATACGGAAGGCCACTCGAGCGAATGCTGCATCCAGATTCATCGGGTCGACTCCGCATGCGCCCCGTCGGTGTTGCTGGTGCCAGGGTGGTGCCCCCGGAGGGACTGCGCCAGCGGCTGCAGGAGCCGCGGCATCCACCGCACCAGCGAGATTTCCGGCAGCCGCGGGGGCTGCGGGATCCCTGGCAGCTGCTTGGGCTACGTTGTTCCCGGCCGCTACCTGAGGTTGGGCGGCCTCCTCAGTGTGGCGGCGAGCTCGGTCGGCGTTCCGCTCCAGTCGGCGATCTCTAGCCAAATCGGTTTCCCCTTCAAGGGTTACCGAATCTTGGGAGATGAACACCTCCCAGTTTGGGGGTGTGTTGTAGCTTGAGTTGCTGCCTCCATCAGCCGGAGCTGGCAGAAGCAAGCTTGTTGCGACTTGGAATTCGCCGCAGTCCAGACTCTGGGTGGGCTTGGGTGAGTTCTCAGATTGGATCTGAGACACCTTTTCTTGAAGCTGAGCCGAGTAGGTTGTGGTAGCGTTGGGTAGCCCCCACGGGAATGAGTTGTCAGGTCGGCGCAGGGCCTCTTCTGACATTGCAATGCACTCGGCTAGGGTGGCCTGTACACGGTCCAACCCGGCGAGGAGCTCGTCCGAGGGTGGGATTCTTCGACGGGTCACTAGGCCCGGAGCCTGGTTGCTGATGGAGATTGCATCTAGCCGCTGCTGGAGCGGTTCAACGTCAAGCTCTAGGGTCAGCGCAGGAGCTAGCACGGAGCTAGTCGGTGTGGAGGCAGTTGAACCCATAACGGAGTCGGAGGTCACCGAGTCGGACTCGGCAAGGAAGCTGACGCCTTCGAGGTGCGTGGCACAATCCTTGATGGAGTCGGGGAAGATGACCGAGCGACGATCTGCCATCGAGCTAGCTGTATTGCCCCACGATCACCCCTACCTGGCGCGCCAACTGTCGGAGTTATCGTTCGGCAGTCCACCCGGGGGTACCCAGATGGTTGATTTATAGGCAAAGGGAGATCGCAGGACTAGGGAGCTCGAGGTAACATAGGGACACAGGGATTATACAGGTTCGGGCTACCCGAAGGTATAATACCCTACGTCCTGTGTTCGGGGGTCTTGTATTGCTTCTCTCAGCGAGGTTCCGGGGAACAACATCGAGTTTGTGGTTACAATAGGCGAGAATCAGATGATCTATGGGGGTCGACCTAGGCCGCCTTATATAGGCTGATGGCCTAGGGTTTACAAGTCGGTTATCTCTAATCGTATCCGGCTATGACTTGGAAAGTAATCCAAGTTGGTTACAACATAATCTCCGTGATCCTCGAACAAGATCCGGATGCCCTGCCGTGTATCTTGCAGACTGTGACTTTTCCATCTTTATCCATCTAGGCCGGGGATCCTTGTGGGCCGGCCTGGGGTCGGCCCACATCCGTGTCAGACGTGGGCCCAGGCCAAGTAGTTACCCGGTCGGTAGTGGGCTCAGGGGTACACATATCCACAGTTGGATTCAAGATTCTTGTAGCTAGTGTTGAGCTCTTAAAAATCATTGTTCAACTTTGCATAACTTGACTTGAGTTCATTGTAAGATTTCATCAAATCATCATGGTTACCCTTGAACTCTAAGTTGCTAGCCTCAAGCTCATTCACTTTGTTCTCTAGTTCTTTCTTGACTAGTTTCAATTTTTCAACCTTTTTCTTTGAGCTAATGATTGCCTCATTGTATTCAATTAGAGTGTCAACAAGATCATTATAGGAAGGTTGCTCATCCTCATCATCATCACTACTACTAGCATCATCATCACTAAAGCCATGGTTGCTTTTGCTCACCTTGTGATCACCTTTTGCCATGAGGCAAATGTGGGAGCTTGATGTAGAGAATAGTGATGGTGGTGGTAGAGGAAGAGAAGTCTTGATAGCAAGACCGGCAATGCCTTCATTTTCACTTTCACTTGAAGAGGAGGAAGAATTATCCGAATCTTCAACATCGGTCACCCACTCTCCAATATAGGCCTTTGCTTCTTTCTTCTTGCCTTTCTTGTGATGCTTCTTCTTCTCATCTTTCTTCTTGTGATGCTTCTTCTTTTGATCTTTCTCATCATCACTTTCTTCCTCTTGATTCTTGTTCTTTTGCTTTCTCTTGTCGGGAAGAGGGCATCCATTAGCCAAGTGACTTTTCACACCACAATTGAAGCATGGCATGTACTTGAGTGACTTCTTTTTGTCATTTGTGAAGAACTTCTTCTTCTTATAATCAAAGTCAACTCCTTTCTTATTGAGCTTGTTGAGCATCTTGTTGGTTCTCTTCATGAGGAGTGCAAGATCAACATCATCATCACTATCATCATCACTTGCTTCTTTCTTGACAACCACCTTCTTCTCTTTGTTTGCCTTGAGTGCAATATCATTCTTGGAGGAGGAGGAGGAGCTTTGATCTTGGGCAATTCCCATGTATTGCTCATGGCCGGCAATCTTGCCAAGAACTTGAGTGATAGTGACAAGCTTGAGATCAACTTGATGAAAGTATGTGACAATATTTGCATACTTCTCTTTTGGTAGAATACTAAGAAATCTTCTTATGATCTCCACACTTTCCATTCTTCCCATATCAAGATCATGCAAATCCTCTACAAGGACACCAAAGCGAGAATACATTTTATTAGCATTTTCATGAGGAAGCATTTTGAAAGCATTAATCTTATCCATGATAACTTTATGGCATTCCTCACGCTCATCCTTGAATCCGATGTGCATGTCGCACAACTTATCCCAAATTTCCTTAGCATTTTTGCTACTACGCACTCAATTGAATGCCTCTTTGTTCAAGAGACGAAAGAGGATGTTTCGTGCCTTGGCATTCCACCTCACGGTGTTAGCCTCTTCGGGAGTGAGTGCTTCGGCATTCTTAGGCTCGGCATAGCCATACAATGCGGCATGGTACACACCGGCATCCACGGCCTCAAGGTAGGCCTCCATACGAATTCTCCAATAGGAGAAATCGTTGCCATCAAACATGGGAGGAGCTCTATCCCTGTTAGACATCTTACTCTAGGCGGTGAAGCCTAATCCAATGAGCACGAGGCTCTGATACCAATTGAAAGGATCAAGATGCCTAAGAGGGGGGGTGAATTAGGCTTCTAACTAAGTTTTGTGGAATTAAACACTTATTCAAGCCAATTCACCCCATGTGCCTATTCCTATCTAGTGTGACTATCTAATCGGAAAAAGAGTTTTGCAACCTAGTTCCAATCCTAGTCTAGCATGGCAATTC
>QPGU01000173.1:0-18611 GCA_004135705.1 Alloteropsis semialata | reverse complement strand
CGCGGGGGGTTTGTCGCGTGCGTGAGGGAGCGAGCGAGCGAGATGTACCGTCTGGCGGCCGGCGCATCGTACCAACATCCCATCCTCAGCGTCTCTCTCAGAGTGCCTCGGGGACGGCGGCAGCGGCCGGCCATAGCGCGTATCCCCACCGCCATCTGCATCGCTTTGGGACTACGGTGGCGGATGCGGTTGGCTTCCCCAACCCGGTTGACCTCGGCGGCAGTCGCCCAAGCGATGACAGGGAGGTAGAGAAATTGCTTCGCACACGTGCCAATCTAATGCCGCACAGGTTAGGGATTTCAATTTAAAAACATTTACATATTCAAATTGTGATAGATTTCTCAGGTTGTATGACGATAGTCTCTGTTGACTGTTCTATAGTATTGGTAGCCGGTAAGATTTTGCATGAAGCATGCCCAAAATCTTAGTTTCAGATCACACGGATATTGTTGCAAAGTCTTCTTTAGTGATGATGGAATGGATTAAAGAAAGCAGTGGTTAGCGTGCAATGCTCTCAAGTTTATCTGTCGCAGGAATGAGAAGCTTTACTCTTGAGGTGTGTTTCTTTTAGTTGATGCCAAACTTTCTTGTTTATAATCTGAAATAATTTTCTTATGTATGGAATTCCTAGGTTGTTGCATAATAGATTACTAATAAGTACTATGAAAATTGTCTTGGCCATTTAACAGGAAGCTACAATTAATTTGTTTACATTGTACGTGTAACTTGGAGGTGATGAATTATTTTACCTGAAATGCTTATGACTTGCCTATATGTTTTTGGTTATAGCCCTTTGGACATCAGGAGCTGCTACGAGCATCACGGTTGGGAGGTGAGTTCATTTTAGCATTTGGGCATATAATTTTTTTATGGAATAGATTCTCCGCTTCCAGGAGCATGTAATCCCGCATATATATGAACTATACATAACACTTTTTGGCATGATGTGTCCGTGCTAGATTAAACCCTGGGCCATGAATTTTATTTTTTTGAAACAATAATTTGTATTGGTTTTGAAACATGGTTAAACCCTGATCTAATTGGGCATACAATATTGAGTATCGCTGTTGCTATTTTTAATATTATTATTATTGTTTTTTCTGCATGAATATTTTTTCTTGTTTGTTTCCCATTCAATCTCTGCCATTCATTGTAGAACGGTTTTTTAGGTGCACGAGGTTGATGGCCGATATATATACTTTTGAGTGGCACCTGACGCCAGGCCTAGGTACTTCATCAGACCATGGTTGTCGTGGACTTTTGGCATAAATTAGTGGCGGCTTCAAACAGGTTAGCTTTTATCCATCATTGCTTCAATGGTTCAATCAACCTGTGATAGTGTGTACTAGCAAATAAAATCTAGCCTGATCCTTACTCGTGGCAAATAAAACCTGCAAGAGAAAAGAGCGTGTTCTGATTCAATTAATGGATAAGTTTTGACATCAGTCCAACTGCTGCTGCAAGGTAAGTTGTATCCCGTACATTTTGCCACCATTTCTTTTTTTTTTTCTTTTAATTTTAAGTTTATCATTGCCCATCTCATGCTCTCTAATACCTTGCTTCAGGTTCAGCTTTGATATTTCCTCAAAAACTATCATGTGAGGGAATGCATATTTGATTGGCCTCTGGATATGATAGGTGAGGAAACTGTGGTATCATTGGTCTTTCTATTCTGGCATGCTTTATTAAATCTGATCATTATTATTTCTTTTTTCCTGTAAATTCAGCATGCCTGTATGTTTGCACTAATTGTTTCTGAATTGTTTTCCATGTGATTCAAAATATATGCCCACAATATTTTTAATTATCATTTCGCAGCTCGGTATTTTACTTTTTTTATGCAGTAACACGATTGTATTGGAAAGAGGAACTATACACATATTTTGTTTGATGATTAGTGCACTTGCTGTGTGAAGAAGCAACAACATGCAGTTCCTCTGAATCCTTTTGTCCTGTTGCATGACATTATTTGACATGATATTTCTTGACTTGCAGTCTACATGCAAGAGCTTGCAATCCTTTCCACTAGGAATGAGCACATGGATGTTGTGAATGCACTGATTATTGAAAGGTTCCCTAATAGTAAAAAATGGTGTACTACAGTTTTGGTAGCTGCATCAAAAGCTTCACTATTTAAGAAACTGTGATGACCTTGGACTCTTTATGATCAATGTTCCTGGAATTTTGCTAGCAGAAATATTATGAGAAGGAAATGGGTGCTTGTGAAGTTGCTTGGTGTTTGTGAAGTTGCTTGAGGTGAAGATCGAGGTGCAGGAGCTTGTCATTGTAGAAAGGTATCTTTTTTCCCCTTCTCCCCTCTTGCAATCCAGTAACTTCACCCTGGGCTCTTGAAATGTCAAGTGAAAATAGTGTCTAGAAGGGAAGGGTAGATGTACTGATGATTTGGTTTTTGAGGTTTTGGGTATTTTGAACAGTGAATGATAAATAGGCTTATTGAGGATGCATCTGCAAGGCTAAGACCTGAGCCATATATACTGAAAGGAATCTTTTGGAAATAGGCAAGAGATGGAGGGACTGCATAACTACATATATGTAACATCCCGGATTTTTCCGGAATGTTCCTTGACTGCAAAAATGTGGGTTTCAAAATTTTTCGTGCATTGTTGTGTAAACACCTAGAATGTCTTCTCGTGAATCTCCCTAAATTCCTAGGAAATTAAAATTTACCTTTAATTTCTGCTTAGGGATAATTAAATGCTAGAGTGAGTTGGTTCTTTTTGGTTTATGTGATTGCTTGTGTGGAATTTATATTTGAATTCAAACCATTCAAATATAAGTTCAAACCTAGCTAACCCTACTAACTTCCTTTGGGCCTAAAACTCCTAAACCACTTCAGCCCAGCCCGTCATCTACCCCCCTAAACCCGAATCCGGCCCAGCCCGAACTTCCTTTCCTTTTCTCCTTCATTCCCCTGCGCGCGGCCCAGTCCGGCCCAACGCCCCACCGGCCCAGTCAGCCAACAGCCCGGCCCGCCTATCTTTCCTTCCACTCTTTTCCCGTCGGCCCATCTTTCCATCTCATCAATCGGTCCAGCCCGACTCCATCTTCCTGCGCCAGCCCAACAACAACGGCCCAATGGCCGCGCCCGCCTGACCTCTCCGCGCGGACGCGCCCTCACCGCTGACGTTCGGGCCCCACCAAGACCGACCGCGCCGCGCCCCTGTTCTTCTTCTCCCGAACGCCGACGCCGTCCGGCTCCTCTCTTCCGCCCCCGCGCGCGCGCGAGCCAGCCTGCCCCGCGATTCCCGCCGAGCGCGCAACCACCACGGGCCCACGCGCACATGCCCCTGTTCCCCGTTTCCCTTGGCCGCCAAGGAAGCCCCGGCCGAATCCCCATCTACAAAACCCCCTCTCCCCTTTCTTCTCCGGCCATCCAAGCCGATGAGGGCGAAGCCCTGTCCCCAAGCCACCCCGATCCATTTCCGACGAGGAGGAGTCGGAGGGAGACAAGATGAAGCCGCCCGTAGAGAGGAGAAGGCCGCCCGGGTGGAGCAGAGCCGCGACACCGAGCCGCCCGCGTCGAGCTGCCGCCGCCGCACCGCCACCGCGCCATGGACGAGAAGCCGACGGGGAGCACCGCCACGAAGAGCACCGCGAGCCGTTCCTCATCTTCCCCAAGGCGGACCCGCTCTTCTTCCCAACTCCGCTGTGAGTCCCCTCCGTCCTTCCCTCTCGCCGTACTCTGTCCCGATTCGCAGTCGCCATGATCGCCTCTCGGCCTTGCTCTGTGAACCATCGGCCTTCGCGCCGCCTTGTGGAATTGCCAGGCCGACCATCGCGTCGCTGTTTTCTCCTGCAGGAAGCCCCGGCCGAGCCCTTCCTTCTCGCTCTCTGTTTGCTCACCACTGAGAACCCGCCGCTCGACGGCGAACTCCCCGTTCTGTCACGCTCGCCCCACTCCCATCAAATCCCCTCTGCCTGCACCCTACCTTGTACCGTCGCACACCCAGGACAGGAGGTCCGGGCCGCGCAAGCACCGCCGCCTTGATTTCTCGCCATTCCGCTCTGCATCGCTGTTCCATGTGCCGCCGCCGCGTTTGAACCTCGCCGCCGCTCCATGCTATCGCTCTCACCAAACCCCACCCCATCCGCTCGCCACGGGCCGTGGACAGGAGGTCCGCTCTGCGGGCACCAAACCTTGAAAACACCCCAGGGTCCACGCCCTCACGTCGTGCGGCCGCGCCAGGAGGGCCACCGCCGACGAGCGCGCCGCGCCCGCGCTCTGCAGCGCACCGCGAACGCACGCACACAGGACCACATGCACAGCTGCCCACAGAATGCACACCGGATCCGACCGCCTTTCCGTGTCGCTGCCAAGTGGGTCCCGGATGCCAGAGACGCTGACCAACGGGCCCCACCCTGTCAGCCGCTCACTCCTCCACCACAATCGCAACCGGGCCGTGGGCTGAATTCACTCGGCCCGTTAAACCTTTTTCCCTCCTTTCGGACCGGATGCTAAAGTCTGTTAATCCCCCTTTAACTTCTGAGGCCCATAACCGAACCGGCCCAAGTAAAGCCCGTGAACGGCCCTTTATCCTTTTTCCTATCTGACAGCCCGGTCCCACACGTCAGCCTCACACAGTCACTGACAAGCCGGCCCCACATGTCATCCTCACGGACCCACTGACAGGCTGACCCGTTGACCGGTCAACGCTGACCGTTGACTTGGTCAACGCTGACGTCATCATGACGTCAGCAGTGGCCGACCCCACTGATGACGTCATGCTGACGTCAGCATGCCACGTGTCGCGCCCTGGTGCTGCCACGTGTCACTGTCTTTTTCTTTTTCTTTTTCGGAATTTCAGAAATAGGATTTAGCTAAGAAAATTCATAATAAATTCATCCTAGCTCAGAAAATTATGAAACTAGTCTCTAAAAATTCCTAAAATCATGCTCTACGCGTTAGAACAGGAGTTGAGTGCTTTTGGGCTCTTTTTGCTTCTTATTCGGAGTTTATTTGCTTAGATGTCGTTGTTTATTTTAACGTATGTTAGGATCTGAGGAAGATCTAGAAGACTTCGTGGACTTCGTCAACTTGGACTTCGGCAAATAAAGACTTGTACGACTACATCAAGATGAGATTGGATCGCAAAGTCACAGGTGTCCACGCCCATCCTGCTTTGAATCCTATTAGGCATTGCCACTAGTATGCTAGTGCTTTACTTTCTCGCATGATGATGATGCTTGACCTATTGCATGGCCTTATTTACTTAACGTTATCCTTGATAAACCCGATACACTTTGATGCTATGAACTTGCTATGCTTGCATGTGTATGGGCGGGTGTGATAGGATTCTTGGCGTGTGTGGGGCAAAAACCCGGGAAAGGAGTAAGGGGTTTTGGGAACTTTGCGGGGGTGAGCAGATTAACTCGATCTCGTATCGAGGGCTTGGGGTGCGAACTTGGGCGCATCCTGTGTGGTACCTGTGGCGGGTACATGTTCTTTGTGTTACTTGAGGAGTTTGGCGGCAATACCTGTAATGGGTGCGCGAGCGGACCACTGGAGGTGGATACGCTATTTGACGGTGACGCTCACCCCGGCACCAAAAACCGAGTTGGTTATACCTTGCCCCAGGACTTACCGTGCTCACCACTTACACCTTATGGGGGGTGTTCCAGCCAGCCTAGTTAAGTGCGGTACCCGGACTGTAAGGAGTTAGCGGAAGTGTGTGGGGGAAAAGGCGGAGACCTTTGTCCCCCGAAGGAGGCTCATACCCCGGGACTTGGCCACCGCGGGGGAGGCCATCACAGTTCTCGGACACCGAGTTGCGTCTTCAGTGTATCCTAAGCCGGGAAAAGCAGGAGGGTACCGTTCACTGGCTAGGGTCTGTGCTGTGGGTTGTGTCTCAGTCGGTTGATCCCCGGCTTGCAGCCCGAGTGGTTCCAGGAGTACAAGCTCTGCAGAGTCTAATCTATATATATAGCCGCCGTCCGCGGACAAGGGACGATTCCTGGGTGACATGTTATCTCCGCCATTGTTTTAGGGATTTCTACCTCCCCTCTAGAGTAGGGCCTGCCTCGGGCAGTTGAGATGTGAAGGGTGGGAGCTTTCACATCGCCTAGAGAGAGATGAGTGGAAGATATTTGTGACGGGTACCTGGTGCGCCAGGATTGCTCGTGGTGTTGTGAGAATGGTTTTGGGATGGAGATGCTGCTGCTTGCATAGGATTAACCTTAAGCCTACCCTTGATAATTCTTATACTAGATTTAGGCCACCTTAAAGCTTGCATTACGGATGGTGACGTGGACCTGTCCCAATCCTTGGGGGCAGTTTGTGAATGAACAGGTGAAGACTCGAAGTGCAAGACCAATTCCGGTGGAGTTGGTGGAAAGGTTGCTGTGCTATGCTCAGGTGTTGCCTGTGGAAGTGGCGCTCTGAAGATGAAGCTGGCGTGAAGCCTAGTTATCGTTGCGTTGGTTTTCACATTGTCGTTTAGCCCAAGGGGCATGTATCAGTACGCTTTCCGTTGTATCCTTGTTGTAAAGCTAACTCTGATGATTGTAATCGTTGTATGGATGTGATATCCTTCTGAAATGAGCTCTGTACGTGATAGCTGTTGATTCTGGGACTATCACAATGGTACAGGGATTCGGATTCTCGTAATTGAAAATCCGGGTCGTTTCAGTTGGTATCAGAGCCGTACTTGACCGTAGCACGCAAACCTTAGACTGGACGATAGCTAGGAAGCCCTGACTTGAGTCTATTTTGATATATACATCCTTGGACTACTTCAGTAATATTCCTTGAACTACTTGATACCCAACTCTCCTTGATTTTCTTCCTAACTGACTCACTAACTAGTCCCCCATCGTCCCTGGTAAAAGTGAAGCATGAGGAAGTATCCGTTCTACTCCTTCGGATCACCGTACAGAAGTTTTCAACTTGTTTCAACAAGTGTTTGAAGCAAACTGATGATAGTACTCTCCACGTCCTCTACAATGGATGGATAGACGGACAAGAATAGGATTGTGCCACTAAAGTCACACCAAATGTACTTGCAGAGCAAGAGTGCAAGATTAACCAACCTCTATTCATCTCTACCAACAAGAAACCCAAATGATCTGATGAGAAAGCAACCACTCACCGAAGGAGGACACGCCCGAAGGAAGAACTCATCAAGCCACAACCGATTGAGAACCATGAGCTTGGAAGATCAAATCTCTGAAAGGAATAATGATCAAGGATCTACAAGATAAGTTTGCCAAGAAGGAATAGGGATCGGATTTCGCAGATTTCCCATTGAGCCCTTTTGATTCACAGAAATCAGAACATCATGAAGAGATCGTCATGACGAAGATGGAAAAGCAATGCTACTTTTTGAATGAGGTCAAGACTTTTCGGATGTACGAGTCTGAAGATGCAACAGTGAAGTGGTTCAGTTTGTTTTCACCAGCATATAGTAGGTGACCACCCTTTTGGAAAAGCCATCGATATAGTAGTATCGCTTAGTGTGCGAGATCTCTAAGGTATTTGGAGTTGGCCTTGAGATAGCACTTAGGTTATAATGTAATGCATGTTTGAGTGATTGGTTCTTGTGCTGTTCCCTTGTTTTTGTTGCTTGTTCTCATTGAGTGTAGGATAGCGTTGTTTTCTGTGCTTGTATCTCAACTCCTTTTGCAGCTAGTTAGAACACCACCCACTTAGAAAAGACCGCCACTATGTGTTGCCAAAGAGTACTAGCCCCCAAGTGAACTCTAGTGGATACCTTGAGGGGGGAAGAGCTAAGCGATCCCCATAGGTGTACTGCCATGAGTTTACAAGCTAATGATCTTTCTATGAACCGTCAAAGGATGAGAACATCAAGATCTTCTGTTGGAGAACGAGATTTTTGGATAAGTTATCTTAAAATTATTGGAAAAGGAACACCATTCTGAGGTGAATGCTAAGAAGATAGAACCTAAACATAACCCCAGCTATAGGAGCCCTTGCCGGAAGTACAATGCTGGTTAAGTATTAATGAGTACTCTGGAATCACCAAAGATGATCGAGAATAATTGTACTCAGTTATAAGGACGAAGGAAACATACTCTCTATGGAAAGGTCCAACCACGAGACCTTTTGGCGAGTACGCTTGTTTCCAATCTACGCTACACAAACCCCAACCTTGAACCGTTAGGCCTGGATGAAGATGAAGACCGAAGAACAACTGTCAAGGCGTTCGCAAGGAGAACCACGCCAAAGTGATAGAAGAAGCATCCGATGCATACAAGTACCTTTGGAATCTGTAAGGAGATATCTAGGTCATTGGAATAAGACATGGAGTTAAATAGCGATGTTAACAACGGAGCAAGTTACAATAGCAAAGATTCTCTACCGGGGAAGACTAATGGACTTACCAAGTTAAGAGAAAGACTCCATGAACTATGGATAAGTTGGATCAGACCTAGAAACCTACAAAACCACACAAAAGATAAGCTATAAGGTAATGTGAGAATAAGATAGGACTACAGTTCACATGGTGAAGAAACCATCAATACCATGGACATAAGTTACTGGCTTTGGATGGTAACTCACAGTTGGTGTCTACACAAGACTACCGGTGATTATCCTTTTGGATTTAAAGGATCGGAACAAGTTAAGAAGTGACACCAAGACCTTCTCGAGATCAATTCTTCGTATTTTAAAATCGATGAAGTTAGGGGAAGCTAAGACCTTTTTCAGGATAGTCATTGGATTGAATATCATCAGAATAAGAAGCAAAGGGATTTGTCCAACACATGAACGACGCAAAAGGAACGGCAAATGCCCCTGGTAAACCCCGATTATGCGGAATGAGATCCTACGAGGGAATATGGAAAAGCAATGATGGTATTCACATAAGGGAGCATTAACTATCTTGAGTTTGTTATAAAGGATGTATGAGTGAAAAGTACTACTAAGAAGATCTACACAAATGACAGGAATACTCGGAGTACTAAGTGTGATAATTGGAAAGAGGAATTGATATTTTCCACACTACCAAGGAAAATATGGATGACCCTTCGGAAGACTATGGAAGAGAAGTGACAATTCGTAATATGAGTAATCACAAGAAAGATTGAATACATCGGATATCACGAGTACTAGTACGAGAATATTACCAAATGTGCTATAACCAACACATGGACTAATTAAAGGTTTGAAAAGTTGGTAAGGATTTATGGATGAAAAGATAAGCTCGATGGAAGCTGAATCAACCCTAGTACTTGGGTAACCAAGTTGAATTTAGAAAGAATAAACTTGGAACTTGAAGCTGAAAGGAAGGAGTAATTCACACGGAATCAAGATAATTCTCCTTGATTAAAATTGGCTATATAGTTTAAGAAATAGCTATCCAAGCTACAAGACGCGAAACCGGGAGATTAAGGATTTACCTTGAACAAATGAGCCATGGATATGCCATCTACGTTGGAATTAAGGAAAAGAATTCTCTTGTGACCTTACCTTCTTCGAGGACAACCAGAACGTTGAGGATTGAAGATATATGAAAATTCACGGAAAGAAGAATACAAATAATTCAAGGACCTCCCTAATGGGATATGATGCTTTAGTAAGGATAATCAACTAGGACCTAAGGTATACTAGGCTAACCAGGAGTATCAAGGTGATACGAACTTTAAGCCTATCAGTTTGGAACCTACATGGGAATAAGAATGAGGTACACCCGCGTATCTTGGATTAATTAAGGAAGAACAGACAAGGCGCCACTAAGACAGACAAGATGCACAGATCAACTGATCAAGAGAATTTGATGAAGTATATATTGGATTTTGAGTGACAATTCAGAATAGGCGGAAGTTGGATTAAGAAGTTATGCGCCAATTTGGAAAAGTAATTTCAATTATGTTGGAAGCATCGCAAAGCAATCAGGACAGCTTGAAGAAGCAGGAGAACCCCTGTCAACCCAGAGCAGCCCTAATCTCGAGGACGAGATTCTTCTGAGGGGGGGAGTCTGTAACATCCCGGATTTTTCCGGAATGTTCCTTGACTGCAAAAATGTGGGTTTCAAAATTTTTCGTGCATTGTTGTGTAAACACCTAGAATGTCTTCTCGTGAATCTCCCTAAATTCCTAGGAAATTAAAATTTACCTTTAATTTATGCTTAGGGAAATTAAATGCTAGAGTGAGTTGGTTCTTTTTGGTTTTATGTGATTGCTTGTGTGGAATTTATATTTGAATTCAAACCATTCAAATATAAGTTCAAACCTAGCTAACCCTACTAACTTCCTTTGGGCCTAAAACTCCTAAACCACTTCAGCCCAGCCCGTCATCTACCCCCCTAAACCCGAATCCGGCCCAGCCCGAACTTCCTTTCCTTTTCTCCTTCATTCCCCTGCGCGCGGCCCAGTCCGGCCCAACGCCCCACCGGCCCAGTCAGCCAACAGCCCGGCCCGCCTATCTTTCCTTCCACTCTTTTCCCGTCGGCCCATCTTTCCATCTCATCAATCGGTCCAGCCCGACTCCATCTTCCTGCGCCAGCCCAACAACAACGGCCCAATGGCCGCGCCCGCCTGACCTCTCCGCGCGGACGCGCCCTCACCGCTGACGTTCGGGCCCCACCAAGACCGACCGCGCCGCGCCCCTGTTCTTCTTCTCCCGAACGCCGACGCCGTCCGGCTCCTCTCTTCCGCCCCCGCGCGCGCGCGAGCCAGCCTGCCCCGCGATTCCCGCCGAGCGCGCAACCACCACGGGCCCACGCGCACATGCCCCTGTTCCCCGTTTCCCTTGGCCGCCAAGGAAGCCCCGGCCGAATCCCCATCTACAAAACCCCCTCTCCCCTTTCTTCTCCGGCCATCCAAGCCGATGAGGGCGAAGCCCTGTCCCCAAGCCACCCCGATCCATTTCCGACGAGGAGGAGTCGGAGGGAGACAAGATGAAGCCGCCCGTAGAGAGGAGAAGGCCGCCCGGGTGGAGCAGAGCCGCGACACCGAGCCGCCCGCGTCGAGCTGCCGCCGCCGCACCGCCACCGCGCCATGGACGAGAAGCCGACGGGGAGCACCGCCACGAAGAGCACCGCGAGCCGTTCCTCATCTTCCCCAAGGCGGACCCGCTCTTCTTCCCAACTCCGCTGTGAGTCCCCTCCGTCCTTCCCTCTCGCCGTACTCTGTCCCGATTCGCAGTCGCCATGATCGCCTCTCGGCCTTGCTCTGTGAACCATCGGCCTTCGCGCCGCCTTGTGGAATTGCCAGGCCGACCATCGCGTCGCTGTTTTCTCCTGCAGGAAGCCCCGGCCGAGCCCTTCCTTCTCGCTCTCTGTTTGCTCACCACTGAGAACCCGCCGCTCGACGGCGAACTCCCCGTTCTGTCACGCTCGCCCCACTCCCATCAAATCCCCTCTGCTTGCACCCTACCTTGTACCGTCGCACACCCAGGACAGGAGGTCCGGGCCGCGCAAGCACCGCCGCCTTGATTTCTCGCCATTCCGCTCTGCATCGCTGTTCCATGTGCCGCCGCCGCGCCGCCTGCTGCACGCCGCCGCCGCTCCCTCGTACGTTCTCGCACATCATCGCTCTGTTCTGCATCAATACGCACACACGCATGCACGTTGTGCCACGGACACGACCGCGCGCACTGGACTGCCCTACACCATCGCCCGTCACTCACCGCCGGCTCGTCGCCGTTCTGCTCGACATCATCCGCTCCAATCCGGCACATCCATCCTCCCCAAACCCCTTTACTTGCATCCTTGCCTTGTCTGAGTCACGCAAGACCTCGGTCAGGAGAACCGGCCGTCCCCGTGGGCCTCATCGCCGTCTCGATCCAAACCACACCGCCGCCGCGTTTGAACCTCGCCGCCGCTCCATGCTATCGCTCTCACCAAACCCCACCCCATCCGCTCGCCACGGGCCGTGGACAGGAGGTCCGCTCTGCGGGCACCAAACCTTGAAAACACCCCAGGGTCCACGCCCTCACGTCGTGCGGCCGCGCCAGGAGGGCCACCGCCGACGAGCGCGCCGCGCCCGCGCTCTGCAGCGCACCGCGAACGCACGCACACAGGACCACATGCACAGCTGCCCACAGAATGCACACCGGATCCGACCGCCTTTCCGTGTCGCTGCCAAGTGGGTCCCGGATGCCAGAGACGCTGACCAACGGGCCCCACCCTGTCAGCCGCTCACTCCTCCACCACAATCGCAACCGGGCCGTGGGCTGAATTCACTCGGCCCGTTAAACCTTTTTCCCTCCTTTCGGACCGGATGCAAAAGTCTGTTAATCCCCCTTTAACTTCTGAGGCCCATAACCGAACCGGCCCAAGTAAAGCCCGTGAACGGCCCTTTATCCTTTTTCCTATCTGACAGCCCGGTCCCACACGTCAGCCTCACACAGTCACTGACAAGCCGGCCCCGCATGTCATTCTCACGGACCCGCTGACCAGTGGACCCCACCCTGTTGACCGTTGACCGTTGACCGTTGACCGGTCAACGCTGACGTCATCATGACGTCAGCAGTAGCCGACCCCACTGATGACGTCATGCTGACGTCAGCATGCCACGTGGCGCGCTCTGGAGCTGACACGTGTCGCTTCCTGGTGCTGCCACGTGTCACTGCTTTTTCTTTTTCTTTTTCGGAATTTCAGGAATAGATTTATCTAAGAAAATTCATAATAAATTCATCCTAGCTCAGAAAATTATGAAACTAGTCTCTAAAAATTCCTAAAATCAAGCTCTACGCGTTAGAACAGGAGTTGGGTGCTTTTGACTCTTATTGCTTCTTATTTGGAGTTTATTCGCTTAGATGCCGTTGTTTATTTTTACGTGTACTAGGAACTGAGGAAGATCTAGAAGACTTCGTCGACTCCGTCGACTCGGACTTCGTCGACTTGGACTCCGACAAGTGAAGACTTGTACGACTACGTCAAGATGAGTTTGGATTGCAAAGTCACAGGTGTCCACGCCCATCCTGCTTTGAATCCTATTAGGCATTGCCACTAGTATGCTAGTGCTTTACTTTCTCGCATGATGATGATTATGACCTATTGCATGGCCTTATTTACTTAACGTTATCCTTGATAAACCCGATACACTTTGATGCTATGAACTTGCTATGCTTGCATGTGTACGGGCGGGTGTGATAGGATTCTTGGCGTGTGTGGGGCAAAAACCCGGGAAAGGAGTAAGGGGTTTTGGGAACTTTGCGGGGGTGAGCAGATTAACTCGATCTTCGTATCGAGGGCTGGGGTGTGTACTTGGGCACATCCTATGGAGTACCTGTGGCGGGTACATGTTCTTTGTGATACTTGAGGAGTTTGGCGGCAATACCTGTAATGGGTGCGCGATGCGGACCACTGGAGGTGGATACGCTATTTGACGGTGACGCTCACCCCGGCACCAAAAACCGAGTTGGTTATACCTTGCCCCAGGACTTACCGTGCTCACCACTTACACCTTATGGGGGGTGTTCCAGCCAGCCTAGTTAAGTGCGGTACCCGGACTGTAAGGAGTTAGCGGAAGTGTGTGGGGGAAAAGGCGGAGACCTTTGTTCCCCCGAAGGAGGCTCATACCCCGGGACTTGGCCACCGCGGGGGAGGCCATCACAGTTCTCGGACACCGAGTTGCGTCTTCAGTGTATCCTAAGCCGGGAAAAGCAGGAGGGTACCGTTCACTGGCTAGGGTCTGTGCTGTGGGTTGTGTCTCAGTCGGTTGATCCCCGGCTTGCAGCCCGAGTGGTTCCAGGAGTACAAGCTCTGCAGAGTCTAAATCTATATATATAGCCGCCGTCCGCGGACAAGGGACGATTCCTGGGTGACATGTTATCTCCGCCATTGTTTTAGGGATTTCTACCTCCCCTCTAGAGTAGGGCCTGCCTCGGGCAGTTGAGATGTGAAGGGTGGGAGCTTTCACATCGCCTAGAGAGTGATGAGTGGAAGATATTGGTGACGGGTACCTGGTGCGCCAGGATTGCTCGTGGTGTTGTGAGAATGGTTTTGGGATGGAGATGCTGCTGCTTGCATAGGAATAACCTAAAGCCTATCCTTGATATTTCTTATACTAGATTTAGGCCACCTTAAAGCTTGCATTACGGATGGTGACGTGGACCTGTCCCAATCCTTGGGGGCAGTTTGTGAATGAACAGGTGAGGCCCCGAAGTGCAAGACCAACTCCGTTGAAGTTGGGAGAAGGTTGCTGTGCTATGCTCAAGTGTTGCCTGTGGAAGCGGCGCCCTGAAGATGAAGCTGGCGTGAAGTCTAGTTATCGTTGCGTTGGTTTTCACATTGTCGTTTAGCCCAAGGGGCATGTATCAGTACGCTTTCCGTTGTATCCTTGATGTAAGCTAACTCTGATGATTGTTTTCGTTGTATGGATGTGATTTCCAGCTGAAATGAGTTCTGTACGTGATAGCTGTTGATTCTGGGACTATCACAATGGTACAGGGATTCGAATTCTCGTAATTGAAAATCCGGGTCGTTTCAGAAACACGCATAATCAAACATCGTGGGAAATCTTCCTTATCAATCAAATGACTTTGTGCAACCATTACATACAGACACACGCATATTCAAACATCATGGGAAACTAAGTCCACAAATCTTAAGAAAACTCGTCATACACTGTTGGCATACACGTTGCCTATAAGAGTCTATAGTAGCGACATTAATGAGGCACATAAAACATCAAATATTTTTTAAAAGGGAGATTTTATCGATTTCCCATAACATTACTTCAAGGTGATACATCTAAATTGAAAATTCCTGACCTCTGCCGCGGGCACAGCCTCACCGAAGACAGAGTAAAAACAAGCGAGCTAATAACCATCGATCCATACACTAGACCGTACCGGCACCCATGTGTCCGATTTAAAAATTTCTTGCCACCTGTGCCAAGCACTAAGATGCTGCTAAAAAAAGGCCATGTGTAGCCAAAATTTGAAGGATGGCCCATGTATGAAACCAATGTGCAATTGAATATAGCAGAACTAGAAAAAAGAAACTTGTTTGTTTTAAAATATCGTAGCATTAGTACACAACCACAAAGACCAACATCTGGCCACCGCTCCTAGTAACACAAAAGGTTTTGGTCATTACTAATCCCTATTAGCCAAGTACCAAACGTATTTGCTACATTGCGAGGCTGCGAAAGACCACAAACCGCATGAATAATTGCCCAGACCATACGAGCCAACTGCACTCGAAAAAAATGTCTAATTGTCACATCCTTTGACAAAAAGCAAGACTGTTTACTGCCCTGCCAGTTACACTCAACTAAATTATCTTTTGTTAACATGGCTCCTTTTCAGAGGTACCATAGGAAAACAAATATTTTCAAGAGACCCTTTACATTTTGGAGACATCTCTTAATATTAAGGATCTCTTTATGGATCAGTGCCAAATAATGAGATTTTACTGAAAATTCTCCATTCTAGTGTAAGCTCCAGCGAAATTCATCTTCACCTCGCCTAAAACAATGTCAGCAATTTTATTTTCAAGGGAGCCTTTAAATTCCAGAGGAATCTGTTAGTATTAGTGATTTGCTTATGGATTAGTGCCAAATGATGAGATTTTACTTAAAACTCTCCATTCTGGTGTAAATTAAACTCTAGCAGAATTCATCTTTATCTTCGCCTAAAACATTGTTAGCGATACATGGAGAGGTGTCTATTAATATTAGTGATCTCTTTTTATAGATCAGTGCCAAATAATGTGATTTACTGAAAACTCCCCATTCTGGTGTAAACTCCAGCGGAATCCATCTTTACCCTCGCCTAAAACATTTTTAGTCATACGTGAAAGTACAGTGTTCCACGAAACATCAAGTATACGGATTGATCCCTAGTGGATAGGAGATACAACCAACTCTGCTAGCCATCCAAGCTCTTAGTTCTCATATCATAGAGACACATGACTTGACTGTATACATGTGCATAGTGTTTAATTTTTTTCTTGTCATCATACTTCTAAGTTCTAAGTGATGCTAGATGATTTAGTGGGCCTGCCTTTGGATCACTTCTGTGACCTCCAGTTACCTGACTGTATTCTCTGTAACCATGCATTCGATCACGCGAGTAGATACATGCATCCAGATGATAGCCGACTATATCATACGGGGCAATATATTGTGGATTACATGCCAGTAAACCTAGCTAGTCATTGAAAAGCCAGCCGACCAGCCTCCTTCGTTTTTTTCTTTTCGGAGAGTAACTGTATGGAGAATAATATCAGACTTTTGTGGCCCAAAGATTAGTTAGGACATACCTAATAATGTTGTTCTTGATGGGGTCAAGCTATAATTCCCTTGACATAATAATATAATATTGTTACTAGGCATATACTTTACTTGACATATAGTACATATATACCAAGGAGTTACCCAGCTAGTACTAACTAGCAACTTCTTCCTAGTTACTAGTCTTTGATACAATCAAGGGAAATTCTTAACAGTAAATCTAGGTCACAATTACTTTTGTCATTTCTACACTAGCACCAAGCTAGTAAGTCAAAACATTGGTATGAGTGTATCCACCTAGCTGGTATCACATACCCTCACCTCAAGACAGGTGTACATGCAAATAGTGGATATATCAATTCATCTTGTAATCCTCCCTAGAACTGGACCCCCTATATGGAGCTATTTGAAAACATCAAATCAAAGCAGAAACGAGCAGCAGGCAGGTACACGAGAAGAGGAAAGAATTGGCCAAGTCCAAGGATGGAGTTGGATGGCCCTTCAAGCTAGGGCTGTAGCTATGCTTGCAGGTGGCAAGTTTTGTACTTGCTGGTCCCTGGCTGAAAAAAGAAATGCACCTTTGGCATTGGCCATTGTGACAGTTGTCAATTGTCATGTAACATTGCTCCTTAAACTAATTAACAGATAATTTCTCACCATCACCAATGGGTTAGGACCACATACAGATTTTTTAGAATTAATTGTGCATAGTTCTTGTGCTAATCCCCCTCACTTTCTGCATGGCACATGCACTTTGTTCCCTCCAGATAGTGTGGTTAAGATCTCACACCCCAAACTAGTTGGCCTCTGCTTCAGTTATGATGACCTCCATTTTATTTTCAAAATTGTTTCGATTAACTGCATAACAGCAGTAGTACCTAATTTGCATATGGCAACCTTTTGAGCAACCCGCATCGAGGATATTCATGACAAAAAAAAATTCAGTTTTGATCATATATATATCCACAACAACAAAATCACCTAGCTTCAGATAACCATGCATGGTGAAATTTAATCAGGGTGGTAGAGCCGAGTAGTCAGTGCAAAGCAATATGCATAATATACATTAATGTCTGCATGCCATTTCTTGGTTAATTTCCAAGCTGATTAATCTGCAGTTCTGCACTGATCAATCAAGAGCCCAACTTGCAAGATATGTATATATAGTGAAAGAGATGTACACAAGGCTCTCTTTTCCCTCACAAGTCATACTAGCATGCATGCCTTCATTCCAAAGCTTGATGGGCTCTTGATCAGTACTCCCCTCTTGTTATAGTAAAACATAAGTTCCAGAGAATGTTGCAAAACCCTAGCCCAGGTCCCCTCTTTCCACATTAGGGCAGCCCTCCCTATCCTGCTTCCACACCACCCATCAGCCACATGGTGAGACATGCCATGCTACCCAAATCATCACCTTGTACCTTCATGTGTATATACATATTCCTCTCCTCTTTACACCTAATAACACTAGCTGGTAGCTAGACTACTCATCATATTTGCACCACCACAGCTGAGTGTAGCTGCCATTGCCAAGAACAAGAT
The DNA here is from genome assembly GCA_004135705.1 of Alloteropsis semialata. Lineage (NCBI taxonomy): Eukaryota > Viridiplantae > Streptophyta > Magnoliopsida > Poales > Poaceae > Alloteropsis > Alloteropsis semialata. The sequence continues at coordinate 908 of QPGU01000173.1, read as the reverse complement.
GGTAGGCAAACCACAACACCATCACCATGGCTCCTCTTCACTTGGGGCGGAGGAGCTCAACCTCTTGCACATGGCCAGGGGATCCCCGGACGGTGGCGGGCGCGGCGAGGGCCGGGGCGCGCTGGGCCAGTGGAGGTGCAGGCTGCTCGGCTCCCTGGGCGGCCTCCGCCCACGGCGCGCGCGCTGCGTGGTGTGCCTGCAGGTGCAGCACGTCACCGGCTTGCCCCCGGCCGCGGAGGGACGCGGCGTGGTGGTGGGGTGGCGGAGCAAGGGCGGCGAGGGGGAGCACACGGCCCCGGCGCGGGTGACGCGGGGCGCGGCCGCGTTCGACGAGGTGTTCCTGCACTACTTCAGCGCCGGCGGCGCCACGCTGCGGAGCTTCACCGTGTGGGCGGCGCTCCTGGACTCGCCGGCGAACGGGGATCTTGGCGCGTTCCCGATCGACCTGACCGAGGTCGCCGCGGCGGAGAGCTCCAACCCCAAGTTCGGAGGCAAGGCGCTCAGCTTCCCGCTTGGCGGGGCGGCGGCCGGTGCGGTGCTCACCGTGAGCATCTACTGCAGAGTGATGGACCACGAAGAGAACCATGGGCCTCATGGTACGTGATTGTTCAACACATCGTTTTTTTCCCCTACAAATACGTGCAATATATTCCTAGATAGGCAGTAAATTATATATCCATCAAAATCCAAACCTTCATTTAATTGAAGCTAAGTATATATCCATCAATTATTCTAGCTAGTTTTGATAGAAGTGATTTGCGTTACTATAAGCTGCTGGCCTTGTGATAATGAAAAGAACCCTAGCGATCAATTACATTGCATCTTGACGTTGTGCATATAGTTTACATTAGGGGCAATAATGCCCATGGTGCATGGGTGTGGTTGTAGGTCATGCACGAGAGACGAAG
>QPGU01000171.1:0-18729 GCA_004135705.1 Alloteropsis semialata | reverse complement strand
ATCTTCAACCTCTAGCCCCTTCTAGCAGTCCCCTTCTAGCAGTGCTACAATGGCTGATTTTTTTGAGAAGAGGCTGTTGGGGGCTCCAAGAACTCGGCAGCGGTAGGGGGGACTCCAGCCCCGGCCGACCCGGTGCTGGATCCGCCCCTGGCTTGATGTATATATGATACACATGTGTATGAAAAGAACATTTTTAGTTTAACATATTTTGTGTTTTTGATTGTCACATGTGATTTCATCTAGAGGATGGATGAGCCATCGTCATCCAATCATGATGATCATGAGAATGGGTTCGACTTGGACGTGATTGGGTCCCAGACCCAGTGGGACGGTGACGATGTCTTTGAGGATGACCATGAAGAAGAAGATTCCGGGGATGAGGAGAACCGGGAAGATGGAGACGGACCTCAAATAGGACAAGGCACGTGGGTAGGCGGCGTGTGGATGGACCCTCTTAATCCACACCCTACTGAACCTCGTGTAGGTCGTACGGAGACAGAGCTTGACCCAGATTTTGATCCGGCTAGTGAGGTAACGGCGATCCCTACTGATCCGCTTTCATGTACATTTTGATTGGATAGATGAACACCTCATGTACTTTCGACTCTTATGATCGTGTTAGGTGCCTCGTTCTCCGGTAAGGAAAAGGAGATGCCGCCGACGTGGAGTAAGCCCCCAACCAGTACAAGAAATTGAGTTGGAGTCATCTGCGCCAGAGGCTGAATGCACCGCCACAACCAGTGAACCTAAAAAAAGAAGGGGGCAACGAGGCAGAAACAAATACCCCACAGGCACCTGGATGGTTGAAGAACTAAGCCCATCAGGAGAGGTTAAGAACCCTCCAAAAGTTCGTGCAAAGTTTCGTAACGCCCTTGGAGCAATAATCAGAACAAAGGTGCATGTGGACCCAACGATCCAAGATTGGTCAAAGGTGCCTGAAGGGAAGAAAGTGGAGATGTGGCATCTCATTGCTAAATCATTCAAGTTTCCTCGCAACACCGACATGGGAAAAGTACGTGCGCGCACCCTGATGAATTTGGGTGAATGTTTCCGCCGATGGAAGGGTGAACTGAACAAGTTAGTCCAGGATGGCAAGCCGAAGCCTGAGGGTTACAATATAACAGATGCACAGTGGGCCGAGTTCATACGGCAAAAGACCTCTCTGGATGCTATAGCCCTTAGTCAGAAGCAAAGAGAACTGGCATTGAGAAACATTCATCGAGTTCGCCTTGGGCCAGGTGGTTACATTGGTAAGGCCGAGTTGTGGGCAAAGGAAAGAGAGGACGCAATAGCCGCTGGGCAACCGGACCCTTTTGAAGGCGTGGACGAGCGCGCCTTCCAGTGGATTAAAGGGAGGGAAGGACGCCCGGAGGGGGAGAAATTGGTCTTCCCACAACCTGAGACCGAGGTAGTGGGGGCGAAGATTCTAGCACTTGCCGAAGCACAGAGGAAAGGCGAGTATGTTTCGAATAGGGACAATGATATGCTCAGCGAATCCCTTGGCACGAAAGAGCATGGAGGCCGGATCAGAGGCTTGTCCAAACACTTGACCTTTAAGGACGGGTTCAGTAATGATAGGCAGAGGTACAGGCGACACGATCGGTACAAGGATCAAATTAAAGAAGCAGCGGAGAAAGCATTGCAAGCAAGATTTAATGAATATTTCACGGCGGCATTTGCAGAGCACCAGCAACGACAAATGATGAGCCAACCATCATTAAACAATAACTCAATAATGCCGCTGCCGCTGCCGCCGCCGCCCGCTCCCTCAACCCTTTGTCGGAGTAGTGTTGCCTCTACGTCAGCACAACCATACCCGGTAGATGCTATAACTGTTGACACTCCTTGCTCGTTGCACATTCCGATAGGCAGAAGTGGGAAGACAAAGGAGGCTGCCAAAGGTGTGGCGTTGGTGGTGAGCAATAGTCCTGGGTTAGGGGGACAGCCTATCCCGCCATTATATGCATGGGTAAGAGTGCTCACAATTACGGATCCAAGACATGATGATCACTTCTTAGACTTATCCCTTGATGAGGGCATTGAAACCTTGGGACAAGCCATAGGAAAGAATGCACCGTGGCATAAACGAGATATCATACTGGAACCTCCGCCACCTGAAGATCCTCTCTCACTCACACCCTGCTCCCAGAGGGTGGTGACACCGGCACAAGTTCATGCTAAGAACACACAAGAGCATGTGTCACAGCAAGCAATTGTGGCCACCACTATCTCCAACCCGTCAACTCCACAGGTAGGACAGGAGGCTCAACACCCATCACCACAAGTACAGCTGGAGGAACACCACCAATCAGCACAAGTACACCAGGAGGAACACCCCCAATCACCACAACTACACCAGGATGAACACCCCCAATCACAACAAGTACACCAGGAGGAACAACCCCCATCACCAGTGCAGCAATATGAGCCAGAGATGGTCATAAAGTCGCCAGCACGACCGAAGCGGTTAATGGGGTCGGTGCCACGGGTGATAAAGGCATACAAGAATACAGAGCCTGAGGTTGTGAACAGGTGGATGACAGCCAACAAAGGCGCAAACAAGAAGCTGACTCCGACAAAAAAAAAAGAATAGAAAGGAAGCAGTGGTGACTGGACCGGGGTTTTCCAAGCCTCGTACAGACACTGATTTCATTTGTAAAGTTGGGGTTCATGACATACCAGATTTGCCAGATTGCCCGCAGAAATTCGTGTATGGCAAAGACTTGCTACCCGGGTGGGCTCTTCATGATTGTCCTGGTGAAATGCAGAAGTTCCATAGTTGGTACCGCAGGGCATGCACCCTAGGTCTCACAACTGTATGGGCACGGGTCGATGTGGATGTGTTTGGTTGCAATAGATGGGAAAACCGAAGTACAGACATAGTCATGGATTTCGATGACTTCCATGCAATGTACCGCTTGCAAATGATGGAGCTAAGCCCCATGAGACTGTGGTGTATGTAAGTGGTTCATCTCCATACACCATGTATATATGCATATGGTACTGGCCTTTGTAGCCTCAAAATGAATTCTTTTGCGATGTGTTGTGCAGGATGCAAGGTCGCCTCGCAATGGATTCGAAGACCAAGGTTGGGTATCTTGACCCTTTTATTATTTGCAAGGCTAGGTGGGACTTCCCCCTCAAGTACCCAGACGACGCCGAAGATTTAAAGGACTGTAAGACGCACAAGGAGAGACAAAAGAAACGAAAGGAGCTTTCCATTGATCTTAGGAAGAAGGTGGCAATATACATAGCAACTATGTTGGATCGACATCGTGATGCGAGTTGCATATGGGCGCCCTACCTTTTCGGGTACGTCGTCTAAATTCCAACAATTCTTGCAGTCCCAATATTATTGATTATTGAGAAATTTGCAATATTGGGACTGCAAACATTGACCCTTTGCAGTTTTGCCATTAGGCCCACATTTCATGGACACAGATGGACCTATTTTGTCATTCACTTGGAGTGGCAAAACTGCAAGGGTCAATGTTTCCTAACTCACAGTTTTATACGGTGACCCTACAGAAAAGCCTCACTGTACGAAAGCCCATTCATCCTATGGTCACAAGCAGCAGTTATATAGTCAGGCTGCGCACAGTTTGATCCGGTGGTTGTAATATAGTGTGGAGCGGATGATCCTGATCTAACCACCAGACGACCACAGGATCATCCGCTCCACACTATATTACAACCACCGGATCAAACTATGCGCGGCCTGACTATATAACTGCTGCTTGTGACCATAGGATGAATGGGCTTTCGTACGGTGAGGCTTTTCTGTAGGGTCACCGTATAAAACTGTGAGTTAGGAAACATTGACCCTTCGCAGTTTTGCCACTCCAAGTGAATGACAAAATAGGTCCATCTGTGTCCATGAAATGTGGGCCTAATGGCAAAACTGCAAAGGGTCAATGTTTGCAGTCCCAATATTGCAAATTTCTCTCTCAAATTCTACATATATCGATTAGCTTGATACTTATCGTCGCTACATAACACTGTGACAGTCAACACTGGGTTGCTTTTATGCTATTGCCGAGGGAAGCCAAATATGTGGTCTTTGACTCATTGGATTACCCGCAATCAGAATACAAAGATTTCTGTGTCATCCTGAAGAGGTAACAACCGATAAGATTCTCCACACCTTACAAAATATTTGAGGCGATGATTATATACTAACTTGTCCCATTCTTTCAAGTAGTGCTCTTTTTCTCTACATTGACCATTATAAAGGGCCGGCTCCTGAGGGAGTAAAGGATTGGATTCCACGCACACACTACCCATGCCATAAGCAACCAGCCGGTACCTTGTTTTGCGGCTATTATGTGTGTGAATATATTAGGAGCCGCAAGCATTACACACCAAATACTGAACGTGTAAGCGTCTTTACCATATTTCAGCACATTCATTTTATGTCTAACTATCACTCGCTTAAGCCTAACTATCATATTTCAATACTGAATGTGTGTGAATATTCATTTTACATTCATTTCTCGTAAATTGCAGTCTAAACCACTCCAAGAGGAAGATCTTCTCAAGATAGTCAGCGAACTATGTCACTTCACAATGCTTGATGTGCTTCATGAGAAGGGCAAGTACATCGATAAGCAACAAGATTATTTCTATGAAGAAAAATATGATTCTCTTCGTAACTGGCACTTGGAGAAGTATCGCCTAACCATGTGAGGGTGTGGAGTGTGGACACTAAACTTGTGTGATTAATGTAATATACGTGTGATATCATTTGGATGACAATCTTGTTTTATGTTGGATTTGCTTTTATAGAATTTACAAAGAGATTAAATTGTGTACTGTTTGTGATTACTTTTATATTATTTGCCAGAGAAATGGTATTAGAAAATCGAATAATATTTAAAAATCAAATGAAAAAACAAATATCAAAATTAAAAAAAAAGGATTACCAGGAGCGGACGATGGAATGGCCCGCCCCTGTAAACACCATCTTCAGGGGCGGGGCAGGCCATCGCCCGCTCCTGAACAAGACATTTCCAGGGGCGGGCCATTCCTTTACCCGCCCCTGGAAACAAATCAGCAGGGGCGGGCGATGGCGTGGCCCGCCCCTGAAGAACGTATTTCCAGGGGCGGGTGATGGCATGGTCCGCCCCTGGAAAAAACATCTTCAGGGGCGGACCATGCAATCGTCCGCCCCTGGAAAACATTTGTTGGGGCGGCCTAAATACCCGCCCCTGCAAATGGCCATTTTTAGCAGCCAAAAGCAGGGGCGGATTTCGGCGCCGCCCCTACAAACGTCGTTTTACCCGCCCCTACAAACGTTTTTTGTAGTAGTGATTACAATTTGTTCTGGTGGGGAGATAAACAAGCGGAGGCACTTTGGTCAATTTGTTGGTTGGAGGTGGGTTAAGGATTCTAAACGTTGTTATCTTTGACACAAATCTTGAATGCTTAACGTTGCTATATTCTGGGACAGAGGGGGTACTAGTTAGTTAGCACATCTATATGGAACCAAAGAGTAGAATAATTGCAAGAGGGCATAGAGTACATACATTTATTTTTATTTTTAAAATCCTTATTGTTAGTTGGCAATGCTTGAGATGACGTGTCAAATGGCTTGAAATGTACCAATACGATTGCTCTAAGGCTTTGAAGAAAATAAACGATCTACGTCAACACGATCCTTAATTTTGTTTGCAATAGATGGTCAAAGATAAAATGGTTTGACTTGGGATGCACATAAAGCAACGAATATATTTGTTATAAAATAAAGCTAAATACAGTGCAAACACAACACTTTAAATAACACATACATAAATATTGAACAGCACCTCTAATTTTGCTGTCACCCATCATGATGGAATGCATTTGTTGACTACTACTAGTTTTTTTTATAACAACACACGTATATATTACATAGGGGCAGCCAAAACTACAAAAAAGTTCTTCGAAAAGGACCCATTCGTATAAAAAATTAACCAAGGGGAGGAAAGCCGACAGAGGCACCGGTGACGGCGACAAGTAGCAAGCCACCAGACACATCACAAACACATGGAGGCGGGGCAACCTAACTGTGCTAAGCAACGGTTTGAAGGGATCGAGCAAGCCAGCGAGATCCAACAGCAAAGTGGTTCAATGTAAATGGCATTGCTGGGTTGAAAGCTGATTGCCCTTACTTTCGGAATGCAATTCGGCTTACTCAACAGTTGGACACTACGGCATAGATTCCTATGACACTTCAAGCGAAGGAGATGGTACCTGATGGGTGCAAGTCTGGAAGACTTTAGAAGAAGATGAGGCTCCAAACCCTCTACTGGATAGAGTAGCATACCTCTTCTGTCAAGTTACTCTATTATGTTCATATTTTTACCATATTGTGAACTCTTTAGATGCGATTGTGGGCTGAAACATGTTATGATATTAAGTTGTTCCTCTTATATATGCCAGCATAATATTACTTATTTCTAGATAAGAAGTTGTTTCTTCCCTATATGCAAAAAATATTACTTGCTAAGATATTAAAAAATGAGTAAATTGCACCCGCCATATGACAACTTGACAGTGGGTGTAAATTGGTCCAACAACTTGTAAAATGCTCAATGTAATGCAACAACTCGTAGATGGGTGCAGATTGGTCCTCCAACTTGTAAAATGTTTAATTTAGTGCGACAACTTGATAAATTGGTGTACCTACGGTCAAAACATTGTGACGATTATATATTTGGCTACTCAGATATCGGATGGGAGGGTACAAGACTTGTATTGTGAAATTCTAGGATTTTGTTTCTTAATACTATGACCAAAATAATTTCTAATTTCTACCATCCCTTTTAAAGTAATGTTGCAATATTCTTTTGTAATTTTTTGACAAAATTTTCCATCTTCCATTTGAAGATTAAGAAAAAAGGTCTAAATAGTTTGAAATAAATAATAATTATTCTAATTCGATATAGACATAGGTTTAATGAATTAACTAACATCTTTTTACTTATTAAGATACCAAATACATCTTGTAACGTTTGGACTATTTATGCACCATTTTACCAAGTTATTGTACTAAATTGAGCATTTTTTAAGTTGTTGGACCAATCCGCACCCACCTACCAAGTTGTTGCACTAAATTGAGCATTTTACAAGTTGTTGGACTAATTTGCACTCACCCGCCAAGTTGTCGTATGATTGGTGCAATTTACTCTTAAAAAATTATAGTTGCAAAGAGATTCATTAGTGGCTTTTCATGCATGTTGGTCTGGTACAGTCCAGCAGCTTGAAGCAATTTTTTGAGTGTATGTGTATGGATGGTGGTTGACTGATTGGACAGGTCCCGCAGCCTGTGGTGCAGGTGATGAGGTAGTGCAGGTGGCCTATCACTGGCAGGCGGCAGCGCCCACGGTCCTGGCGGTAGCCGGAGGCCGGCGCGCCGGCGCCGGCAACGGACGATGTAGGCCAAGGGGACGATGAGGAGAAGGGGAACAAGGAGTAGGTGAAGAGGGAATCTGGCCGCCATGGTGTCGGATTTATGGACCCGGCAGTCCACACAGGGTAGTCTGCGTGATTGATTTGTTGAGGGATAGATCGCGGATCACAAGATGATGGTAACACAAGACGCAAGGATTGAGCAGGTTCGGGCCGTTAAGATGACGTAATACCCTATGTCCTGTGTTGGGTGTATGGATTGCTGTGTATGAAGTTCCTGAAGGGTCTCCGTAGTTGGGTTCTGTCCTAGGTTGAATGATCGGGTGTTGTAGTTGTTCGTGTTTTGGAGGAGGGTCTCAAGGCACCTTATATAGTCCGGTTGCCTTGAGTTACAAGTTGGCTAGAGATCATAACCTACCCGAAATACAAGGATCTGATCCTATAACGATTACAGATATCTTTCCCTAGAATTCCGGCTAGTTTATCTTGATCTCCGATCTTCTTGCGTGATACGCCGTCTGCTTCCTTGCCGCGCGCGCCGTCGTAGCCATCCGGTTCGCCCGACTGGTGGGCCTCCCGAGTGGTGGGCCACCCAGCCTGACAAACCGGCCCGATAGCACTCGGATTGGGCCGCCCCCTGCTGGTTGGGCCAATCCGCCTTCTGGGTACCCACGGGTCTATCCCCGACAAGCCCCCGAGTAGTACGTGGTTGAGCGACAACTCGGCGAGGTCGTGCTATCTGCTGAGTTTCGAGCTTGCTGCGGTTGGAAGCAAAACCGTGATACTGGAGAGAAAAGAGAGCCGTCTGCAACGGATGCGCCGCGAGGTGCATCCGTTGGCCGTAGCCCCCCGAGCCTTGAAGCGATTCCGTAGGAATCGGCTCAAGGCTTATTCAAGGAGCATCTTGACATTTCCTTCTGGCGTCAATTTCGGCAGCCCGCCTCCTAAACGTGAGGGTCCAAGCGTGCCGACAGGTCATCCCGGCGCCAGCCCCCGAGCGTGAGGGCCGAGGCGCGCCGAGTTGTCGTCCCGGCGCCAGCCCCCGAGCGTGAGGGCTGAGGCACGCCGAGTAGTCGTCCCGGCGCCAGCCCCCGAGCGTGAGGGCTGAGGCACGCCCGAGTAGTCGTCCCGGCGCCAGCCCCCGAGCGTGAGGGCTGAGCACGCCGAGTAGTCGTCCCGGCGCCAGCCCCCGAGCGTGAGGGCTGAGCACGCCGAGTAGTCGTCCCGGCGCCAGCCCCCGAGCGTGAGGGCTGAGCACGCCGAGTAGTCGTCCCGGCGCCAGCCCCCGAGCGTGAGGGCTGAGGCACGCCGAGTAGTCGTCCCGGCGCCAGCCCCCGAGCGTGAGGGCTGAGGCGCGCCGAGTAGTCGTCCCGGCGCCAGCCCCCGAGCGTGAGGGCTGAGGCACGCCGAGTTGTCGTCCCGGCGCCAGCCCCCGAGCGTGAGGGCCGAGGCACGCCGAGTTGTCGTCCCGGCGCCAGCTCTCGAGCGTGAGGGCCGAGGCACGCCGAGCAATCGTCCATACCCTGCAGCGAAAACACAGTGCGACGGCAGTATATGATGCAATAAAATGCAAATCAGAGAAAAAAAGTATGTGGCCATGCGTGAAAATGATTCCTGCTTCCAGCTTTTTAAGTCTATTAATTTCTCCGGGTAGTTAGCCTGTTACGTTTATGCACCTGATCCCCGATAGCCATAGTCCGTAGCGCAGGGAACTGGGCCGCATGCACGCGTAGGAGCGTAGGCGTACGGAAGAGTCGAGGCTTCACGGATTAAGGCGCGTGCTCCCCGAGTACTTTAGCGACTTGTATAAAAGCCTACGGAGTTGCAGTCTGGACAGACCAGGTTGTATAAGCAGTCGGAGCGTGACCAGGGTAGTCGGCGAAAGTCACAGAGACATAGAAGAGCCGAGGCGTACGAAAGTATGTAGAAGCCATAAAATATTTAATTAAAAATAATACTTAGCTTGATTCGTGATCAAGTCGGAGAATCATCGTGCCGCCCCTGCATGAGCGGGTTGGTGCTGTAGCTTCATAATCCTCCGACATTGGGTTTTCTTGCTCCTGGTGTCGTGAATGCACTGCATGTAGTACGTGTAGACGTACTACCTTGCAGTATTCAAATAACTTGTTTGTTTGCCTTTTGCTTGCATGGCTGTGATGTGCGTCGACGGCCATGCATATGTAGCCTCCATCTTCCGTCTTGATAATTGATATCGCTGTGAGCGGCGACACGGCACGCAGCGCAGCACCACCCTGCCAATCCGTGGCCTTGGCATCGAGCTCGTGGCGCCTCTCGCATGGCGCGGCCCGAAGTGTGCCCGCGGTGGCTTCGGCGTTGCGGCCGGATCGGAGTCCGCCTGACGGAAGAAGCGCGAGCACGCAGCTGGTCCTATTGATGCACGCGCCATGAAGTTGATCGCAGTCGCAGCCCTGCGCAGATCCCATGGATGACCATATGGATTCGCAAGCCAGTAGAACAACAAAACGGCGCGGTCGTCCAACACCCCGGCGGCACCACATGGACGAGGATGATCTCCGGCGCGCGTGGTTCCTTTGCGTTACTCCACCCGTTGCATGGCGTCGTCACGATGTTGATTGATGACCATGGCGTGCATCACACCAAAGGAAAAAATAGATTAATAATCTTTATTAAGAATAAAAACATTGCAGATTGGATCGGAGTTGGACGTCGAAAGAAGAGAAAGAGCGGGAATCTTCCCCGTTCGGCGTGTCGGTGATCGGTGCAAGACATGCAGCTTCAATTCTCCGTGCGTAGCGTAGACCAATAATGTCAGGCTCCCGTTGACAGGCCGCTCTCGCGAGATGGGGTCCCGCAACATGCTTCGGCATGTTTCCTCGGAGCTCGCACCACCGCCGCCGTAGATGGGATTGGAGTCAGATTTTCCATAGTGGATGGATCTGAAATCTGCCGTCGCGCTTGCGGATTGATCTCGTCGATCTCTCCCTACCTGGCGCGCCAACTATCGGATTTATGGACCCAGCAGTCCACACAGGGTAGTCTGCGTGGTTGATTTGTTGAGGGACAGATCGAGGATCACAAGACGATGGTAACACAAGACGCAAGGATTGAGCAGGTTCGGGCCGTCAAGATGACGTAATACCCTACGTCCTGTGTTGGGTGTATGGATTGCTGTGTATGAAGTTCCTGAAGGATCTCCGTAGTTGGGTTCTGTCCTAGGTTGAATGATCGGGTGTTGTAGTTGTTTGTGTTTTGGAGGAGGGTCTCAAGGCACCTTATATAGTCCGGTTGCCTTGAGTTACAAGTTGGCTAGAGATCATAACCTACCCGAAATACAAGGATCTGATCCTATAACGATTACAGATATCTTTCCCTAGAATTCCGGCTAGTTTATCTTGATCTCCGATCTTCTTGCGTGATACGCCGTCTGCTTCCTTGCCGCGCGCGCCGTCGTAGCCATCCGGTTCGCCCGACTGGTGGGCCTCCCGAGTGGTGGGCCACCCAGCCTGACAAACCGGCCCGATAGCACTCGGATTGGGCCGCCCCCTGCTGGTTGGGCCAATCCGCCTTCTGGGTACCCCTGGGGTCTATCCCCGACACATGGTTTCTGAGTTCTGATGTCTTGGCGCGACTGGAATGCATTTCTAGTTTTCTAATGTGCTTACACTGAGATGAGCTGACAATTTTTTAAAGATGATTTATTTCCTTAAAATCAAGGAAGAAATCTATTATTGCCATTTAACTATAGCTCAAGTTTGGCTTGGGCTTCCGTCCATTAAACTCCATACTAGAAATCTTTGATCTCAAACTATCAAAATATTTTGTGGGTAGTTTTCGCTGATGTGGACGATAAGTGGCGGTGGCCTGTGGGACCTAGATGTCAGAACTATCTTCTTCACTAACCAACAGGCCCGTGCCCCATGGGGGTGCAGGCCGTGCGACCGCACAGGGCCCCCATATTTCAGGGGCCCCAAAATTTTCTATTGATCTATTAATTGTTTCTAATAGTCTATTAGTTTAGTTTTTATCATTCTTGAGTCGGTTATGTGTATTTGTATCTTTAGTTATTTTTAATAGTTTAACAATTAACTTTGTTGTTTTCGAGTTATGCCTAGTGTTCCAAGATCGAAGTCACGTGTTCTACAAATCGACGAAATATAAAATATAATTTTGTTTGCTAAAAGCATAAGAAAAAACAATGAATTGAGAATTTAACTCAATCTTATAAGTGCTAGTTAGAAATTAACCATTATATTCACGGTTTGGAGTTATGCCATCGGTGTATCGCTGACAGATGGGGGTCATCTTAGTCACTGACAGATGGCATTTTCTTCATTCTTGAAAATTGTAATGGCACGAGGTAAATTAAATCCTACTTTATAAAGCACTTGAGAGTGTCATGTTGGAGAACATTAATTATTCATCTATCATTGAAAATTCCATTTTAAAGAACACCACAAGAATGAAGTTGTACAACTAAAGATTATGCAACCAATATTAAATAGGTACAATTCTTGATGTATTTCATTGCTATGTAAATAATTATATAAATAATTATATTGTATCCATTATTTATTGGTATATTTCTCTATAATAGTAGGCCCCACTTAGAGTTTCGCACAGGGCCCCAATTTATGCCGGCACGGCCCTGCTAACCAAAACAGCTAAATGACCAAATGTGAATATTTTGATAGTTGGGTGCTAAACAGAGTAGAATAATAATGGCAAGGGGAAACAGAGTACAGGTGCAGCATTATTTTTTGGAAGAAAAATCTTCTCCTTTGCTCGAGACAACTTATGAAATGGCAAGTGTATTTATCTACCCAAAGCCTCTGATTCCATATCCTCGATTGCCGATTGGCTGATTCCCCATCTCATTTCACTACTTGGTTTTATTTATCTCCAATAATTTTTAGGTTCAGGTTTGGAGATTTTGAGGCACTAAGGGTTGTTCTTCGCTGAATCGTTGATGTGTAGCAGATTGAGCCATTGGGGCTATTAGTCTTCTTCCACTGAGTCCATGATGCCAAGAGATTCAGGTAGACAGAAGTAGTACTTATTTTGCCTGCAACTGTGGAGAGGTGTTTTTCGGCGGTGAAAATTGTGAAGACGATATTGCGCAATCGTATTGGCAACAAGTTCATGATTGATTGTATAATTTGCTTTGTCACATTCAGATTTCTGTTGTCACATTCAACTGTTTCAGCAAATCGATCCAAACAGATGACCTACAAGCATTATTAAGCACTTCTGTTGTATCAGCTGACAATTCGTACTTTGACAAATAACAAAAACGAAACATTCAACAATACGGATGAGTAAACTTGGAGATAATTCACAAAGAACTGGAAGCATCGACGATTAGTAAGTAGTCAACTAGTCACACACGGGCACACGGACCACCGAAACAAGCAACAGATTGGCCTTCCGACGTGTGGTGACCCCCATCACCTCCGTCATGTCCATGTCCTCTGGCAAATTCCCATGCGGCAGCTCCCAATCAAAATGGTACAAAAAGTTAGCAAGGACAACATCCATATTCGCTAGTCCGAACATCAGCCCTGGGCACATCCGTCGTCCTGCTCCAAATGGTATGTATTCAAAATTTGTGCCTTTGTAGTCAAAATCTTTTCGTTCGAACCTCTCCGGCACGAACTCTTCCGGAGCGTCCCAATGCGCTGGGTCTCTGCCAATCGCCCACACGTTCACAAACACCGTGGCTCCGACGGGAACATCAAACCCTAATATTTGGCACGAGCTGCGGCATTGTCGCGGCAGAAGCAGTGGAACTGGTGGGTGCAGACGGAGAGTCTCTTTTATGACTTGGTGAAGGTAGTGTAGATTTCTCAGGCACTCCTCTGTTACTCTATCTCTCCCCTTGAGTACTCGCCGCACCTCGTCCTGCGCCTTCTTCATCACCCTTGGGTATCTCATGAGCTCGGCCATTGCCCAATTTACCGCTGTTGCCGATGTTTCGCTCCCCGCCACGAACAAATCCTGCAAGAACAGATCAGTAGTTTATTAACTGATTCACAGTTCCCAATAACAAATCCTTCAAGAACAGATTAAAAGTTTCTCAACTTGATTGACAGTTCTCAAGAATTAATATCCTGCAGTTCAACTTACGTGGACCACATTCTTGATGTTCTTCAGGGAGAAGGGTAACCGCATGTCGCCGTCCCTCTGAATCCTCAGCAACACGTCGACCAAGTCCTCCTCCTTGTCGTCATCAGCTTTCTGGAGCTGATGTTCCTTGATGATGGCGTCCATGAATTCCACCCCCTCGGCACGCATCCGCCTCATCTGGCGGGGCCTTCGGCTGACGAGCAACGCCAGCCGCGACGACGGGTAGAGGTCTGGCAAGCTCGGTGTGGAGAACACCTCCAGCGCCTCCTCCATCATCCGCAAGAACCTCGCCCGGTCTTTGAACCGGCTGCCGATGATGGCGCGCCCCATGGCATCGGCGACGTACGAAGAGATCCGGGCGCTGAGGTTCACCAGCGCAACTCCGGCCGCCGCCGACGCCGCCACGGCGGAGAGGAGCCGGGCGCAGGGGCGAAGCCATATAGGATTCCATGGGTGCCGATGCACCTACACCAAATCAAAATTTTAGTGCTAATAGTCATGCATCCACCGTATATGCACCCCCTCGTTTAAAAGCTATGCACCCCCTGCTCAGATTGTCCAGCTCAGTGCCAAGCCAATTAGCCAACCAAAGACTAATCCCAAACCCAAGCACAAAATGGATCTCCAACTCTCTCAGTCGCAGTCTTCTGTTTGCCCCTCTCACGTGTACCACTCTCTCTTCTCGCGTATGTCATGGCAGCGCCTGCACGGCTATTGATTACAAAGGTTTGTTGGCTAATAGCCACAACTACGTCCCTCGTTGGCCGCCGCGGCATGGCTGCGTACAGCTCTGTAACAATTTAATTCCTTGGTGGACAATAATTGGAAAAAAAATATTTCTTTTGTCAGCTTCTATTTCAATATTTTAAGTAAAGAGAATAAATTCAGATGCCATGGGATTCTATTTGATGAATATGGTTTGACCTTGTCGAAATATAAGTTTTCTATCTGTTTTTCAACATAATAACATGACCTCTTTATCACTAATAATGTCTAATTAAGTCCTTGTTTTTCAAAGAACCCAATTATAGTCCTTGTTTGGATAAACATAAAACTGTTCACTCTCAATCCATATGGATTGAAGTAGAAAATTAACTAGATTCCCACCTGGATCCTTCCCAACTTGTATGGAACTAAAGCCCTTAAGGCCAGTCTCAATGGGGAGTTTCATTACACAGTTACCTCGGTAACTGTGCCACATGAGTTTCATAGTGATGAAACTCTCCTCTCATCTGATGAAACCCTCTCTATTAATAACCTTGTCAAGTCAGCAATTTTGCTAATATAGCATTGAATTTAATACCATGAAACTCCTCATTGAATTTAAGAGCATTAAAGTGTTGGCATAGTACTACGAAAATCATGGGTAAAGTTGTGCACCCCCCTCCATTCAGCTCTAGCTTCGCCCCTGGCCAGGCGACCTCCTACTCGCGGACGGCTCAGAAGGAGAGCAAACGGTGGGCGCTGAGAAGCTCGAGGGTGCAGACCTTGCGGAGCTGCCGCCAGGCGTCGCCGTAGGGGGCGTTGATGAGGCCCTCGCAGCCTTTGGCGAGCGCCAACCTCAGCGTCGGGCTGATGGGGCGTGTCGCGAAGGCGAGGTCGTGCGTCTTCATGACCTCGCAGGCAGCGGCCACTGACGAGGCCACGACGACCGGCACGCGCCGAAGCGGAGCAGCATCAGTGGGCCGTGGAGCCGGGACAGGTCGTGAAGCTTGTGGTGCGCGGGCGCGCCGAGGAGGTGCTGGAGGTGGCCTATCACCGGCAGCGACCAGGCCGGCGCGCCGGAGCCGAGAACGGATGATGTAGGCCTAGGGGCCGATGAGCACGAGGAGGAGCAGGTGGAGAGGGAATCCGGCCACCATGGTTTCTGACGCCTTGGTGCAACCGGAGTGAGTTGCTACCGTGCTTTATTCTGACCAGAGTTGACATTTTCTTTGATATAAGATGATTTGTTTTTCCTTTAGTCTTAATCAAATACTAGTTATATTGTTTGCAAGTGGCGTCTGTATCCCTGCAAGTTATACTTACCTTTGAACAGCACCTCTAATCAAATGCATTCGTTGACTATCAATAATTGTTTTTTATAACAATATACATATATTTTATATAGGAGCGGAGCGGATCCGAGTGGCAATGGGCAGAGAAGAAGCCAGATCCAATCGAGCAAGGGGATGAGGGGAACTAGATTTATTAGAAATTATTGAACCACCACAAAGAACCTCAGCCAATATGATGACGGTGACGATGGCTTCCTACCAGCCACTTGCCACTGAGCGCCCATTGAGACCAACATCATACAAAAGGAAAACTAACTATGGTACTACTAGCTAGTGGCGAGGTAGCTCCACTCCGTCCGGCCGAAGGCGAGAATGCCGGAAACAGGAAAAGGGCGCGGGGTGCAGCACTACATAGGAAGTTAGTGAGAGAGAGGAGAGATTCATGGGAGAGTTGGCTCAGGAGATGGAGTGGAATTCATTGACTATTAGTACTAGTTGGCATATCTATATGGAGTCAAAGAGTAGAATAATTGCAAGATGGAGTGGAAAGAAGATAAGGGCATTTTGGTCTATGGAATTTAAGAAACATGTTGAAGGGGTAAGTAATGCCATATATAAAATAAATGTGAAATTGTATGGCACGTATATAATATAATATCATGAATAGTAACGGTATATCTCAAAAGCGTGACAATTACAATGGAATATATCCAATTAACCCTTAAAACATTGCTGGAAATGCATTTCTAGTTTTCTACTGTGCTTTATACTGAGATGAGCTAACAATTTTTTATAAGATGATTTATTTCCCTAAAATTTTTAACTATAGCACAAGTTTGGTTTGGGCTTCCGTCCGTTAAACTCCAAAAACTAGAAATCTTTGATCACAAACAATCAATTTTTTTTACTGTGGTTTTCGTTGATGTGGACGATAAGTGGCCATGGGACCTAGATGTCAGTATTATCTTCTTCACTAACCAAAACAGCTAGATGACCAAATGTGAATGTTTGGCTGGTAAAAGATTTTGGTTTTTAGAGTTGAATGGCCGAAATCAAATTTGGAATAGTTGAACGGGCGAAAATGGACTCTTTCTTTAATCAATTACTCACTCGGTCTCAAATTACTTGTCTTTGTAGATTTTTTTCTCACAAAGTTTGACCATTCATCTTATTCAAATATATAAAAAGATAAGTTATATCTAAATAATCTTTAATGATAAATTAAGTCACAAACAAAATAATCAGTATTGACATAATTTTTTAATAAGACCGAGGCTAAATACTCCTGGGTGACCGATATTGAAAAGAACCCCCCAATGGTAGTGAAATAGAACGTGAAACTGTGCTGAGCTCCCAAGTAGTGGGAGCGGAAAGTGATCTCTGACCGCGTGCCGAACAAAACTCAACAATAACAAGTAATTTGGGACGGAAAAAGTACTAGTTAAAAATATTTTTCATTTGAAGAAGCAACACCATGTGTCGGTGTAAGAAATAACCAACTAGTGAATTTAGTGGATTGCGCGTTTGGGCTCCGGATGGTTCGCGAGAGGACACAAGGGATTATACTGGTTCAGGCACGAACGCCCTACGTCCAGTGTGAGACAGCTCGTGTTACTCGCGTTGCTCGTAGTAGGGGGTTACAAGCAGTCGAGAGAGGGAGGGGCTCCCAAGTCTCTGTGAATGGCTAAGTGTCCGTGAGCGTGTGTGTTTCGTGGTTTGTTCGTGTTGTCGTCCTCTTCCTCTCCTGAGGCCTTACTTTTCTTTTTATCCCTCTGGGAGAGGAGAGCTGTACAAGGCGTGTTCAACAAATAAAAACTAGGAAGCTTGCCGGAGAAGCCCCGCCGCCTGCGGGACACTGTGGGCGCTGTCGTAGTAGGTCCTAATCCCGAGCTCGTTAGGGTCGTGCACGTCGCTCCGCGGCGCCTGCGGGGCGGCTGGAATAGTTGCATCCTTCTGCCGCGGCGGGCGGCGCGGCGGGGCTCGTTAATGCTGATAGGCTGCGGCGTAGATGTGCGGCGACACATCCTCCCGGTCCGCTCTCGTTCCGGGTCCCTCCCGTTGATTCACGACACCTGTCCCGGCACGGACCCGAGCGAGCCGGGGTAGGGTCGGGCGAGGCGGAAGGGGCCGGCCGAGGCGGAGCCAGGTCGGGCGAGGCGGAACTGGGTCGGCCGAGGCGGGGCCAGGTCGGCCGAGGCGGAGGAAGGTCGGCCGAGGCGGAACTGGGTCGGCCGAGGCGGAGGAAGGTCGGCCCCCCTCCTACATGATGTCCTCCTTGTTTATGGGTTTTGTTTACGCATGTTTCCCTTCGAAACAGCGAGGTCCCACCCGTCGGTGAGAGGGTCGGATATTGACATCCGACACCTATTTTGAAAGCTTTTACCATGGGATTGCATCGGAGCATTTTGACTATTTCGCCTACGCCGATCCCGATCGCAATTACGAACTGCCCTTATTCAACATCCAGAATGATCTTGCAGCGATCATGCCGACTCTGAAATCCTTCATTACACCGGCCATCCTCTGAAGTAACATCGTATTCGGCCGCAAAATCTCATCTTATGAATTTTACAACCCATCAGTAGCAGCTCGTCAAATGGGTTTCGGTCAACTCCCGATCGGCCTTTACTTCTCCAATAAGATAAAGCACAGAGAATCGGTCTCATCATCCCTAGAGATGGATAGGATCTTATCACTTGCCCCCGAAGCCAATTTTGAAATACCAGAATGGCTATGCACCAGCTTCTCATCCAGGCTTTTCAGAAATTGGTGGAAAGAATTACGCCTTTACATATTCAGACTCTCGGCCATCACTTTTTGCACCCTTATAGACTCCGATTTTGAAGCCATGGAAAATCCTGTAAGTCTTTTTGAATTCTTCCCATTCTTATTCATCTTTTATTTTAAACGAACTGTTCATAATTTGAATTCCATCCTTTAACAGCCAGTCGAAGAGAATGCACCAGCGGTGAGCATCAGTGGCAAACCGATCCAATATGCCATTAGGACTCCGTATCCAAGGATCGGTTCTACCGCTCCATCTTTGAAGGAAATTATGGATGGCAAAGGCAAGAGAAAAACCGCCCCCACTAAGATTCCTGAACCAAAGAAGCCGAAGAAAAGCCAAGTGGTACGATTTTCTTATCCTTCCGATTCTCGTTTCTGATTCACATCTTAAGCAAATAGCTTTCCCATACAGCCCCCTGGAAAAATCCTTGGTCAATCGACTTCCAGAGCT
>QPGU01000549.1:0-18739 GCA_004135705.1 Alloteropsis semialata | reverse complement strand
ACTCTTCCTCATCAGAGTAGTCGCTGTCGCTGTCACTGTCGTCATCATCTTCATCCTTGGTCTGTGGATTCGCGAGGAGTAGATCTTCAACTTTCTTCGACCACTCGTCAACCACCGCTTGCTCCTCGGCTACCTGCCTAACCCACTCGTCGTCGACCTCGACGTAGCCCTTGGCCGCCAGCTCCTGGCGCACCCACTCCTGCAGCTTCGGGTAGTTCCCCTCCGACTCGTAGAACGCTGTTGATGACCAAAATTGGCATACGTCAGGGCAGACCGGTCAGACCGGTGTGCCTGACCGGTCTGACCGGTCTACTCCAGGAAATTGCGGTGCTAAGGGTTTAAGGACCGCAACAATTGGTCCAGTTGCGAGGAAGGCAGCATACTCTCTGGAATGACCGATTATTACGGTGCTAGGAGGCTCAGGTGGACCGCAAGAGTCGATGGAAGATCAAGATGAAGGATTGGCGCCCAGACCGGTCTGACCGGTGTGGGGGACCGGTCAGACCGGTTATCCCTATCTCCTAGCAAATTTGGACTCTTTTATAGATTTGAGTTGTAATAGGACTCTCCCCACGGGATAAGACCTACCCTTCCTATAAATATAAAGGAATTCGGCCGATTGAGGATCATCCAATCGATCAAATATAATTTACCTTTTATTTGTCTTTACTTTTGCATCTACTTTATGTTCTTCAAACCCTAGCCTCCTCCAAACCCTAATTGCTGTTCTTCCTTCGTCTCCACGGCGATTGAGGGCGTTCTAGGTGGCCTGACCGATCCTAGAACTACCCAAGGTGCGCACGTCCTGACGGGGTCCCTCTCGGACGAGCGCTCGTTGGTTTTCTCGCCGAGCTCCCAGCTGTCCGGTGGGAACCGGTCTGACCGGTCACCGGAACCGGTCTGACCGGTCTGGTCAGAGAAGCTGCAAAGAGCTTTTCTGCGCGTGTTAGTATTTGGCGCGTTTTTGCGTCAACAAACGCCCTGGCATCGTTGTACATACGGTTCTTGGCCTCGTCCTTCTCCTCCTCTGGCGAGGGCCTCAGGTCTGGGTTACTCCGCTTCAGGTCCTCATAGACCCTCGGGATGATGGTCATTGGCTTGTGATTCAGGATGCTCCGGATCTCCCTTCTCGACATCTGGTGCTTCAGCGGCGCCACCGGCTGCCTCTCGTCTGTCGCTGCGATGGCGGTGGTCTCCTTCGGGGGATGCAGCAGCCGGCCGTCCGGCATCGTCTCCTCCGCCACCATCCTCTTCCTCCTCTTGGTTGACTCCATTGCAGCCTCCTCTTCACCGGCAATCGTGTCTCTTGCGCCAGTAAATTGGCAGGTATAAGACATCGCCGGGGTTGTCTCGATTTACACGACGTATGGAGAGTTGGAGTCAGAACGGGTGGGCGCGATCGTCGAGCTGAAGACAGAAGACTAGAGTTCGTCTCTGCTACGGATAATCCTCAGCGCCCCGGGCTTCTGCAAGTTGGGCCAGTGCCGAGTTGAATTAGAGCGAAACGGGCTTATTTTGAATTTTGACGGACCGTGTGACCTAATAGAGAAAGCCCACAACGGGCTATGATATGTGAAGAAAGCCCAAGCCCAATTACGTTACCGGCCCAGGCCTAGCATCTCCTCTCTTTGGATCCACACCCTCTCTTCGGCTCACACACGCAGATCTGTCCCCTCCACCTCCGGCTAGGGATGGCAGTCGGACCCACGGGTGAGGGCGCCCACGGGTTTCGCACCCAATGGGTGCGGGCGTGGGTGCAAAATTGCACCCGTGGGTCTACACCCACCCGCACCCGTAATAAGACGGGTTGGGGCCGGGTCTGGATTTTCACCCGCGGGCGACCCATGGAGCCCATAATAGTAAGACGTTTTTAGTTTTTAGTAGGTCCTAAAACTTTTACCCTAGGAATTTGGCTAAAACCCTAGAGAACTCTTATTTGATCCACAACTACCCCATTCCCACCACCACTCGTCACTTCTATCGCCTTCCGCGCCGCCGCGACTCGCGCATTCTTTTTTCTATTACACTGTATTTGCTTATGTGATTTACTAATTGTCCAACTATAATGACTTCTTATTATGCTGATTGGTGGAACTATTGAATGTTATTTACGTGATGCATTGTGACTATAAGATGAAAATTTGGTTTGTTGCAACTATTCATTTGTGTTCTTTGAGATGATCCACATATTGTATATTTTATTACTGTCATCCACAGACCCAACAGGTGCCCAACACCCGGCGGGTACCCCACGGGTATGGGCGCGGGTGTGAAATTTCACCCGCCAAGCGTCATGGGCGCGGGTATGGCTAGATGTGGCGGGTGTCGTTATGGGGTGGGTTTTTGCTGCACCCGCTCCACACCCACCCATTGCCATCCCTACCTCTGGCGCCGCCGCCGCAGCCCAAAACCCTCCGGCCTCCGCCGCCATGAGGCGCATCCTGAGGAAGGGCCACGTGCGCCCGCTAGCGTCGATGCGCTACAGCAGCGACGGAGACCTCGTCTTCTTCTGCGCCAAGGACCACGCCCCGAGCTTCCGACCGTCTGGCACGCCGACAACGGCGCCTTCCTGGGAAGCTACCGCGGCCACAACGGCGCCATATGGTCCTGCAGATTTTTGAGTGAGGACTGAGAAGGGCCGTCTATTGGCCGCTCAACAAGACCATCACCAGCAGCGCCGGCAAGGACGCCGCAGTTCGCGCCTGGTTGAACTCGGAGGTGAGCGCTCTGTCGCGTGCCTGCATTTAGTTTTGCGTTCAACTGGCAGTTGGTGTTGTGAATTTGACCAATTGCTTTGCTGATTGGGCATCTGGTGGTCTTCCAGTATCTTTAGTTTTTGGTACAATTTCTCTTTTGTTGACAGAATGACAATCATCGACTAGTGGTAAATCTGTTGCCTGGCACAATCGTGCGCCTGATGCCTGAGTCACTTAGAATACTGGATTTGACCTCTGATTGCTAGCAGCCTATTGGTCTAAGAAGTAAGACGACAATAACTAGTATGCGGATAGTATCTACAGAGAGCCAGAGATTAACAAGTCCTTTTCTGAATCTTATTACTGCCCATTCATATCCGATGAGTTATGAGTCCATGATAATTTATGGTACATGTAGTTTTCTCTACCTGCAAGGATGAAAGAGGGAACTGAAAAGGGGTAGGGCTTCAAAATGAAACCTGCTATGTTATTTATACATGCTGGGTTTTCACTGCCATTGTTACTCTGTTACTATAAACATGTCAATTATTCCTTCACAATAATGGATGCGCTTTTTTTGTACTTATTTATGTGATGTTCTTTGAATGATATGTGGAGTGGAAAGCTGCTGAATAAGTCGGATAAAGATTCTGGACATCAGAAGATGATTTAGTCACTGTAAAAAACCCTAAGATTGGCCTCATTTTGTTACTGGATCCTTATCTGCTAAGGTGGTAATTTGTTTGAGTGATTATTATAACTTGCTCGTATTTTACACTGCTTTTATTGATGACCCTGGCAGTTAATTTTGGTCCCTGGAGAGACCCTAGCTACAGGATACAAGAATCTAACCCTTTTCAAGACATATGTGACATGTCACAGTGACAAAATGCTGTTGGCATCTCTCCTGCCCATGATAAGGCTTTCTTATTTATACACTTGTGTTCTCTTCAACATGGGCTACCTTAAATTACCCTGCTATTTTTGCATAAATTTCCTGCACAATATTGATCTTGAACCAATCATGGTTTATTTTATGGTGTATTTTGTGATGAGCTCACAGACTTTCTTGTAGATACAAAATTACTCCTCTTGGACCCATGGTTATGTCTTAAATTACGGGTCCATGTTGCCTGCTAAGTGCACAAAAATGTCTATATTCATTGACTGAGCTGGACTTAACTATGGTTTGGTGCCATGGCGTATTTTGTGAAGGGCTTTCGTATCAATCTGCATGTGGTCTGTGGCTTAATGCTCTGGTTCCTGTGCTGCATTTTACGCTGCCATTTTAAATATATTCGACAAACTGATTTTGTATAGAAAAAAACAGATGGTTGTATAACTGGTAGTGCAAAGTAGCTTTGTGTCCGTTTTGCCGCGCTTCTATGTAGGATATAGGAATGATGGGTCTATGACTCTGTAGAATTTATTTACTGTCCGCAGCAAAAAAATATTTTGGTGTGTACAGTAAGTGAAAAAACATTTTGTGTTTGAGTTTTTCTTCAGTACATAGATTATGAGTGCCTAAGGTATAGATATTTATTAATCATGTTGATCACTGAGCTAGATGTGCAACAGATGCTGGTGATTTTTTATTGTTGGCTATTCCCTAACACAAAGGTTCTTGTTTCTGTTTTTAGGTTGTTCTAGGAGGCGATCAGGATGCAATGAATGTCACCATGATGGGATGTCATGATACCAAATTTGAGCTTAAATTCTATTATAGGGTGATTTCTTCTGTATAATTTCTCTTTTTGCTAATTTTTCTATGCAGACTCTATGTGAACTGTCCTAAATAAGATTTTACTGTTTCTTCCTGATTTGCAAGAGGAAATTGATGGTGCTAGTGGACAACTGGACATATTGAAACACTTCCATTAGTATTCAATCCTGATGGCCAGAGGTAATATCTCAATGTTTTTAATATCTGCACCTGCCTACCTCCCATTTTTTCCTAGTTGACGTTTCATATTTTTATGTTATTGTATGCTTAGGGATTAACCCATGTTAAATTATGGGAGTATACACTATTCTGAGTAACAATAGGATGCCATAAGTTACTATGAGAGCTGCATACTGTCCAAAATTCATATCCACAATCGCTTTACCGGTGAACCTTGCCTTTTACTTTTATTATGCCTATTTTAATTATTGTGTGCATCTGATTACTCTGTTAGCTCAATGATTCCATCCAGTAATTCTGTTTATATACTTTATTCTGATTGAATCTGCTGTAAATTATTATTCATGAGAGCTATCTTTCAACGTTATTGATATCCATTGCAAACATTTTTTTATTGCTCTGAAGTCACTATTCCTTTTTAAGAAACAGGATTTTCAGTTTTTACTTCTATTGTCCTTTTGCCTGTCAATGTCATTTTTTTATTGTTATTGGCTCTCCAAGTGGTGTTAAATATGGATATCTACGCCTGCACCATTTTGATTTGGACTACAATCAATTTTTAGATAAAGAATAAAAAATGGTTTTTTATGCTCAATACCCTTTAGTTTAGGTGTTGGCAAAGACCAATCTACGATACTCGCAGATGTCTATAAATGTACATCTTTGTTATCTGTTGTTTGCTTACACACCGGAT
The DNA here is from genome assembly GCA_004135705.1 of Alloteropsis semialata. NCBI lineage: Eukaryota > Viridiplantae > Streptophyta > Magnoliopsida > Poales > Poaceae > Alloteropsis > Alloteropsis semialata. Next base: position 13,446 of record QPGU01000549.1, on the reverse strand, counting down.
ATGTTCTTTGTATGACAACTGTTTGATTTTTTTAATTTAAGTGATCATGTGTAAATATCAGCAGCATTATTGCCTGTTTTGAACAGTCTGTTGACAAATAAGCATAACATGTCTATTGTCTATAACACTTGCCTGCCTTTAAACTTAGGCTGTATGAGGATTATGAATTATGCTTCAATCCTGCAATTGTTGTTTACCTACCTTTCGGGTTTCAGTTGTGTTAATCTTCGTCTTGCATCATTTTCAGGTCGTGTTTGAAAGACCTGACAGGCGCAAGAGGTATTTTTTATGGGTTCAGTTGGTGGCTTGGTGCTGGTTGGTCGTGATGCTTGATTGCTTGGACAATTGAATCAGACATTATCTATTGGTAATGTATTTATTGTTAGAAGTTTTTTCTGCACAGGAATTTTTGTCCATGCTTGAGAAATTTGTACCCTTGGAACAGAATGATTCTTCTGTTGCAATCATGAGTTCATTTTTTTGTCATCTTGTTCCATGTTGCATTCCTTTCCAATTTGATCTATGTCCTTTAATCTAGTGATTTTAGTATGTTGCATGCCAGTCACTGCTTTTTCTTTGGAGGTTAGTGTTTACTATAAGATTGGGTATAATGAGTGGGATGTATTGCTTGAGCCCCTTAGGCTGATTATATAGATGCCAGTCACTGCTTTTTCTTTGGAGGTTAGTGTTTACTATAAGATTGTGTATAATGAGTGGGATGTATTGCTTGAGCCCCTTAGGCTGATTATATAGGAGTACATGGCTTGGAGGGCAAGTAGCCTCTCCTAGAGATAAGGAAGGTTATCCTGGGATTACAATCAATCCTAAACTAACCATATCCAGAGTTGCCTAATATACTCCAACATCCCCGCAGTCACAACGGGAGCGCGTAGACGATGAGACTGGAGAATAAGCTGAAGAGTTGATACCCCTCGCAGTCGCAGCCGTCAATGCATCACAGATGTTGTGGCTGGAACGGGAGTCGAAGAGGCTTGTCAAGCAGATGGTAGCCCCTTAGTGCCGAAGTAGCCAAGGTCGCGGTGGATGTGGTCAAAGAGTGGAGGAGGGCGCAGGTCCGAAGCGTCAGCGAGGCGCCCAAGGACACAAAATCAGCAGCTTCTTGCTGAGAACAGCAGCAGGACGGTAAGCGGCAGATGGCGATGGTAGACGAGGCAGCTGAAAAGCACTCGTGCGTCTTCCTTCAGCAACATCGACGGTGGTGTCCACGCGTAAACGGCAATAGGTGCGGACTCGAACCGAGAGCCAGCTTGACAAGGACCAGCAACATGGGTGACGCCACTGCCTGAAAAAGGCAGCGACACGACGATGATGGCTTGACCATGAGCGCTGCCACTCCAGCCTGGAGGGGCGCAACAAAAACCTCGTCATCGAGAGGGTCGACGATGAAGCGACGACGACAGGGCTACGCAAACCCGACCTCTGACTGGGAAAACAAAACAACAACAGCAGGACAAACATCCGGGTACAACCTCGGGTGCACCTAGCTTGATGCCCACTAACTCTTATCCTCATCTCTCCCCATCAGTTGGAAATAGAGAGGAAGAGAGAGACAGAGCAAAAGGGCAAGATCCGCTGGTGGTCAGGCCCGACGGGGCGGGGTGCGTTCGGGCGGCGCGTCCACTCCAGCGACGCGGCGACCCCTGATACGTGGCAGCCCCACGCCCCCCTGCAGCCACGGCTTGCGCTCGATGCAGCAAGGCGGCGCGGTTGGGGCGTGATGGATCCACACGGGCGTCGGCGCGAGGAGGGAGTCAACAGGGAAGGGGTGGAGCGAGGCGTGGTCATTCGATGCCCCTAGATGTGCGGCGGCCTAGCGCCCCCACGGGCCTCCTCTTCAGCCACACACTTGCGCTCGATGGCAGCGAAATTGCTCTCAATGGCAGCAATAGTGGCGGTGTTGGAGGAGTAGATGGTGGTGGTGGTGGGGGCAAGGTCAGAGGCGCAGAAGGGGTGGCGAGGATGGCGACGCTCACAGCGGGAGGCCATCTGACAAAATTGGATCGGCCATGGGAGAGGTATGTCCCCTTGCTGCTTCTGGACTATGACAGCGTAGCGGATCGAAGGGATACGCGCACAGATCCTACGAGGGCACTGCCCCCGGCGGAGATCGATCTCCCCGGGGACGGCGTGTAGGGGTGGTAAAGGGCCTAAAAGTTTAACCTACTAGTTTTAAGGATAGGCTGGATAAGGGCCGGTCTAAAATACTAGAGTAAAGTACACCGGCGGTCCTTAAACTCTCAAAATGAATTTTCAGATCCCTGAACTTGTTTCAGGGTGTCATATAAGTCCCTAAACTCTGAAAATGCATTTTTAGGTCCATAAACTTGTCCCGTCGTGTCATGCAGGTCCCTAAACTCTCAATCTGCAATTTTAAATTTAACAAAAATGTTGTTTTGCTACTTTAAGTTAATGGAAAATGCTTTTTCTATTTTCAATTTAATAAAATATGCTATTTTGATATTTATTGAGAATTGCAACAAATTACCTCAATAAAGTTATACAAAGCCCATAAAAATATAAGTAATTAGTAAGTAATATTCAAGATTAGCATAGATATTGCCATGCTAAACGAGAAAAGTATAATATCTACCATTGATTTTTAATGATCGAATGGTCTTGACTAACCCATGTTGAATATGATTAATAAGCAACTAATTCATAATTAAAGTGGCATGAAAAAGTAGCTCAATAAATAGCCCATTTCAAATACAATTAATTAATGGTGATTTTCAGGATATGAAAATTCACTTTGAGAGTTTAGGGACCCAAATGACACATTGAGACAAGTTCGGGGACCTAGAGATGCGTCTTGGGAGTTTAGGGACCCAAATGACACCTCTGGACAAGTTTATGGACCTAAAAATGCATTTTGAGAGTTTAGGGACTTAGATGACATCTCGAGACAAGTTCGAGGACCGCTCATGTATTTGACTCAAAATACTATATTTTTAAACTAAAATTAATTAGGGCCAAGTTAGATTGTGAAGGAGGCATATGGGCCATGATGAATTACCACCCCTAGCGGCGCGCGGGCAGTGGAAGCGGAGGCCTAGGGTTTGTAACCTAGTCTCGTGATACCATGTAAGATTGTGTATAATGCGTGGGATGTATTGTTTGAGCCACTTGGGCTGATTGTACAGGATTACGTGGCTTGGAGGGCAAGTAGTCTCTCCTAGAGATAAGGAAGGTTATCCTGGGATTACAATCAATCCTAAACTAACCATATTTAGAGTTGCCTAATATACTCCAACATTTACATTCATCATAAAAAAACTGTTTTTTTCTATGTTAGTGCACACAGTCAATCTGTCTTTTTTTTTCCAATTTGAACATAGAAGAATCGCCTAATAAGTTGTGCCCATTGGCTTAATTGCAGTGAAGAATAACAACTGAATTGGCATGACAAGCCCAAATGCACATGTATTGTAGAGGCTCACGTAGGAATACTCAAATTCTTGCATTATTACATCATGGCAAAGTCTTACTTGAAAATCCACAAGATACAGTGAAAGAACACACAAACACAACCAATACTCTGTTTGAGTGTCCTGTGTGGAGCAGTAAAACTTCCATAGGGGTTGGAAGAAGCTCCTGATTTTCAAACAGTAACTTTAACAAACACAAATATAAATAAACTTGATGCTCAAAAAAAATATAATAAACTTGCAAATGGTGCAAATGCTACCCTGAGGAGCCAAAATGCTATGGACAGTATGCAATGGCCAATGGGTACATCATCTGATGTGAGATAGCAGATACACTCAACACCAATGCACAGGAGGTGAGGATCGATATACCATCCTCCAGTATATATAGACTGGCAGGCTGCAACTCTTGTTCTGGTTCTTCCCTTACGCAATTGAGGGTGCGCCAGAGAGGAGATGCTCGTTCCTGGTGCATTGAGGATATATGAGAACTGTTAAGAAACTGGTGTTGACAGTAGGTAGAGTTTCAAGCGATTAGTAGTTACCTTGTCTTTGGTTCAACTTTATTCTTCGGTAATTTCATCAACTACTTGAACAGCATCTTCGGCTCCAGCATTAGTTCCACTTGGAGTCCCGGTTGCACTCTGTGTGTCTTCGCCATTGATGAAAAAGCCGGTCTTGGTCCAGTGTCTACGCTTATGAACTTCTTCTCTCACTGCCTCCACAGTCAGCTTGATACTGGAGCTGTTGGCATACCTTTCATTGTACCACAGGGCAACCTCTGTAAGGCTCCTTAGGTTGCTGATACCTGATGGAACACTAATCGGACTCATTGGGCAAGCACGGAAGTCCAGTTGAAGATATGTGAGCATTGGCAGAGCTCCTGATTCAAAAGTGAGCCATGGCACTGGACAGTCGATGGAGAACCTCTGGAGCCAACGGAATCCTTCATTTTTAATCACAATAGCTTCACTGGGAATGAAATCCAAGCCTAGTATTAGGCACTTCAGTTTATGTAAGCCTCTGAGTATCTCCAGATCACGAGCCTCTAGTTTGCATATAGTGATTTGCACAAAAGATAGATACTTGAGCCCATGGAACCACTGGGGAACACCTGCAAATCTTCCCAGTGTCACCTTGAATGTCTCAAGATCGGCAGGCCTACGAGAAAGGGAGCCCAGAAACTCCATGGAGCAGCCGAGTCCACAGTGAATGGTCAGAGACTTGAGCCGTTTCCACTTTTTGATGGATGATAGTAATGCTTCACAGGAATCTCTGTCAGAGGACTGGTAAAAGGACCATGTTATTGCAAGCACCATCAGTTGATTTAGATCACCGAGAGCCCTGACGAGGCTTGCAGGTTGTTCGCTTAAATCAATTGTAGCCAGTGTCTGTAAACTCCGGAAACGCCGTATGTCATGTGGCACTATTGTTGCCGTTTCAGCGGAATTAATCACTCCTTCACCGCCGAGGAGAAGAGCACGCAGACTGTACTGCAGCTGCAGAGTTTGCTTTGGCAGTGTTATCTGCCTTATCGGTGTGCCTCTTAGGTCCAGTCTTTCCAAAAATGTTGCCAGGAACAATTGTAACGGAAGCTTACTGACTCGAGTGTTCCTAATGCTAAGATAAGTCAGAAATAACATTTTGCTTGTGCATACCTTCACTAGGTCGTCATCCCCGAAATTCTCCCAACCTTCGACATCCAACACCACCAGATTGACAAACTTGTCCACGGGGACTCCGTTGACTGCGCCAGACACTGCTAGCGAACGAGTCTGGGACAGATCAAACTTTTGGAGCAGAGATGGGATGTTTGGATCATCATGGTGGAGGGCCAGCCTCCGTAGTATCTTACTAGCTTGTGCTGGCGCTGGTGCTGCTGCTAAGTTGAGCGTGGCGCTGGTGAAAAGGAAACCAACCTCTGCTGATTTGGAGGCAAGGAACTGGTACTCAGAGTCACTGACTTCCCACTGCCAGGACTCGGCTTCATCCGGAATAATGTTGCGTCTGGAATTTGATGCTGCTCGGGTGATGATATTCCTATCGACTAGATAGGTAAAGTAGCCCTCTGCTTTTCCCCCAAACACTGTTAATGAAAAAACATAATCTACCCAATCATGTCTAGTAATAATGCCTTCACAATACCATTTCGTGAAAAGTTGATCCTTCTTAAACTTGTATCCAGAAGGAAACATGCTCATGTACAACGTTAGTACGTTGATCTCCAAAGGAAAGTCACGAGATGGGGGCGCTGATCGCTGGAACCTGTCGACGCCTCCCTCTTCCGCTTGGGGTGGCAGCCCAAGGCGTGGGATAGCTGTAAGAAGATTCCCATACCTGAAGGGACGATGTTCAACGAAAAGATAAAATTCCCACACTGCAAGCCGTATCTGATATTGTCGATGCCTATGAGGACGACGCAAGCACCGCGTGGCTCTTCGCAGCAAGGTGTGGCGTTGGGGATCAGCTTCGCCGAGGACGCGGGGGAGAGTAGACGACGCGGTTCTAGCCAACTCTCGCAGCCATCCCATCATCTCATCCAGGTCAGCATGCTGCGGGCTCAGTGCCGTCAAAAACGCGACGATGCAGCTCAGCTCCTGGTCCAGGAATTCCAAGCAGCGCAGCTCGAGGTCGTCGCCCATGACGCGGCGCCGACGAGCAGCTTCTTCCAGCATCTCAGAGCACCTGGCGCGGCAGGACCCCAACGAACTTAATGCTTCCTCGATCATCTTCTTTGCCTCCTCGTCGACAATGGAATCTACATCCTGCTGCTGCTCGGGGGCAATAGCAGGTGCGACCGTGTCTGCCTCCTCCTTTCCCTGCTCCTCCTCGGAGGCTGAAGGCGCCATGATGCCGCCTCGCTCGCACAATCCGATCCTCCTGCGCCGAATCAAATATCAAACACGTATCACCACACATTACCCTTTTTCCCCAAGAAGAACGCACGAGAGACTGGATTAATAATCTTCTAGAACGCATATATATGCATGCTGAGTTGCTGACTTACTTGATCCGTGCTGATGGTGTTGATTGGGAGAGGGAAATGTACAGTAGGTTCTCCAACACGATCGTCGATCGACCTCCCGTCTGTATGTCTCGATGCCGCCGCCGCTGCTTTGACGCTTTGGCCGGCCGGCCTGGCCGGATGATTGTTTTACTTGTCAAAACAAAGCCTCTCTTCTCTTCTTGCCCCTACTGCTGCTGCTCCTACTGCTCAGACTGCTTGGTGAATGTAGAGGCCAGGAACAGGGCAAGAGTCAAAAGGTTGGAAAGAGACAACCGCCAGCCCATGCATGTTACCCTTATTTTAGTCCCAATCAGACTCGGTCCATAAACAATAATGTATCGATGCAAGTTGGCTCCTTCCCACACTGGATGCTAGTGGTTTGGACATCCTATATGACCTGGCGAATAAATACTTTGTGTACCTTCTCCTTCGCGCTACAAGATGGATACATGCTCTAGAACATTTATACTAATGTTATTTTTAATGACAAAAGAAGTGATTTATAATGTAACAACGATAACAAGATGGTTTATCTATCCTGCAATACGCTGATGATACGGTGATATTTTTAGATCATGATATTGAAGAAGCAAAGAACGTGAAGTTGCTACGTTCTATGTTCGAGCAAGTATCGGGTCTTAAAATCGGTTTTCACAAGAGTGAGCTATTCTGCTTCGGACAAAACAAAGAACATCAGTCTATATATTCACAACTATTTGGTTGTAAGTTAGACTCGTATCTTTTCTGTTGTCTAGGCATTCCTATGCATTTTAGAATGTTAAAATAATAAGGACTGGAAATCAATAGAAGAGAGATTTGAGAAAAGGTTGAGCGGTTGGAAAGGCAAGATGCTATCTGTTGCAGGAAGGCGTGCTGATTAATTCAGTTTTGTCCAGTTAACCGATGTTTATGCTTTGTTTTTTGAGGTCTCGAAGGGGGTCCTTCAAAAAATAGATTACTATAGATCAAGATTTTTTCTGGAGTACGAACACCATAAGAAAAAAAATATATACTAGCTAAGTGCAAAGTCTTGTGTCAACCAAAGGCCCAAGGAGGTCTAGAAATATTGAATCTTGATATCCAAAACAAATGTTTGTTAAGTAAATGACTCTTTAAGCTATGCAACAAGAAACGAATCTTGCAGGAGCCCATCACGAACAAATACCTTAAAAACAAGTCATTAGGCCAAGTGATTAGGCCAGGTGGATGGGTGTAAAAGAATATTTCCTCAAATTAGGTTGCTTTAAAGTGACGTCAAGAACTGAAACTAAGTTCTGGGAGGATGTTTGGATGGGGAACAAGGCTTTGAAATCGAAGTATCCTAACCTGTATAATATCGTTCGAAAGAAACATGCTACTATTGCGGATGTATTTAGTACAACTCCTCTAAATGTCTCATTTTAGAGATCATTGGTGGGAAACAAACTAATAGAATGTGATAACTTAGTGGCTACAATACTAGATGTTAATCTTAAAGAAGGTAGAGATTTATTTCTTTGGTCTCTCCACAAAAACAATTCTTTCACAGTTCATTCAATGTATAAACACCTCGTCGGTACTGGTGTTAGAGTGACACGAGAAATTTGGAAAATGAAGTTACCATTAAAGATTAAAATCTTTATCTGGTATTTGAAAAAGGGTCTATTGTAACTAAAGATAATCTAGATAGGAGAAATTGGAACGGGAACAAATACTGCAGTTTTTGTAGTTCTTTTGAGTCTATTAACTATATTTTTTTTCAATTGCTGCTATGCTAAACTTATTTGGTGAGCTCTACACATAGTATTTGGAATTTCACCATCAACAACTTAGACGATCTTTTTGATAAGTGGGCGAAACAGGGGGCAGAGACCAAATTTATTTTTACTGACTGGGGCCAACAAAAAATAGAATGTTGTTCCTAAAGTATTGTTGGAGTTGGAAAATAAGGCTCTATAAAACAGAGGCAACCTCTATTGAAAAAATAGAGATCTTATTTAGAAGATATTGCTAGAGTTGCTCTTAGCTAGTTAGCGGTTATTAATTTTGAATTCCAAAACTAACTTAATTCTTCGTAGTGGGGGCAAAGAGTACCCATTTTAGGGTGAATATATCTTTTTATTTATGTTATAGTCGCATGTCACCAGAAAAATCTTAGTTTAAATATTCTAGTATCTTGAAATACTAAAAATAAAACGTATACCATATAAATAAAGCTTAGGTCGAAATCATTAGCTATGAGAGAGACTGGATTAATCCCTCCAGAACAGATTTTCATGCATATGCTTTGTGAAAACTGACTTACTTGTTGATGATCGACTGGGAGACAGAAGGTGAGTTCTCCAAGACGTTGGCCCCGGCTGCTATGACACCACTTCGTTACTTGTTGTGCTGCTGTTGCGGTTCTTCAAATCTTTTTTTTTTTGGCACTACTGATGTGACGAGAACACATGGACAACAACACATGGTGACTCTCCTTTCCAAGGGTAGCATGCACTACCGGGCAACCGCCCAACATAAAAAAAAAACACATTAGTACAGAAGGCAAAAAGGCCCGATTAATGCTAGTCATTAGTACCGAGAGTCCAATTTTGGTAGCCCCATAGGCCCTTTAGTACCGGCTACTAATACCACCCGATAATAAAAGTCACCGGGGTGGTACCGCTATCCCTTATTTAGTCACATGCAAGATGTAGGTGAGATGGTTGAAGCAAGGCTTCGTGCAATGCGAGAGATTGTGGGTTCAAATTCCACATGTGTAATTTTCTCTAGTAGTGTTTATAGAAAAAATAGTATTTACAAATACAAAATTTGTTTAACTAAGTCCACCATGGAACATATTTTGATAGTGCATGTGTTAGATAGCATAGTTGTTGCTATATTTTCTATAAACTTGGTTAAATTTGGCTAAATTTGACTTAAGACAACAAGCCTAATGCGGTAAATAAAAACGGAGAGAATACGCGCTGCATGCTGGTTGAGTGAACTGCTGTCGATGCCAAAACCCACCCGGACGGCACCTGGATCACGAGGAAGCACTTTATTCCCCTGCCTGCATTCTTTCTTTTTCTCTGCCTGCATCTTCCTTTGCATGCGCTGCTGGAAATATATATCCAAAGTTTCCCCTACCATTTGACTAATTAGTGGGGGAACATAGTTCGATAAAGATGTCACATGAGGGTTGAGGGGGTCATCATCACGCCGTCCCACTAGGCCACTAACTGAGATATGCTCCATTTTAGATTCGATGCCAAAACCCAAGCGCACGCCACCTAGCCGACCCTGGTCAAATTTCCTTGCACTAGCTACTGAAACTGAATTTAAAAAACCACAAGTTTACCGGCCGCTTGAATTCCTAGGGCACATGTGTAAGAAAAATAGCCTCATGTGCCATTATATTGTGATTTTGGTGATTGAATGATAATATAGTCATTGGAACTAACAAGTTTGTTAAGTGTTATACATAGAAAATTACGTCCCAAGGATGATTGCAAAACATAGCAAAAAACCAGAGAGTCTTATTTTGGAGTATCCTAGAAATAGTATTTGCATATGAAACCATAAAAAGAGCTTGAGTTAATTGAATTGGAGTAGTCCGCAGATTTTGTACATGTCGTACAATACGCCGACCATCAACATACAAATTGGAAGCATACCGCATGTAGGGTTGGATCAACCAGCACTGTGAAGATACTGCACGGCGTATTATAAGGGGATTGACAACATATATGTTCAAAAGCATACGACGTTTAAAGGATCCCAAAGACTGCACACGGCGTATAGTCCGGTGTTATTGTTTGTATACATGGCGGAATATACGGTATGTGTGCCAGGGCAGGCGCTGAAGATTTTTATACGGCATATTATACGGCGACCACCAGTGGAGTATCGACATAAACTTTACACAGGGGCGTTGTCAAGCTAAAGTTGGATAAAACCATACGATGTATGGTACGCCGACTCTTGGCATACAATTTGGAAAGTATACGGCGTGTGCAAGTAGCCGTTGGAAAAGTGGTTTCGACCGTTGGAAAAGCACATGGCGTATTATACGTCGATAGGGGTTTGGTGCACGTCGGATTATATACGGCGTTCACAGTTTTCGTGCAAATTTTGAGCAACGGCTAGTCCAACCCTTTGGGCTATAAATACCACCCCATACGGCCATTTCAAAGTGCTGGAGTCCAGAGAAGTTCATCTACACTCACAAGACATTCAAGCCACTATTTATGCTACATTAATCATCCATAGTGAGTGAGAGAGCTAGAATAGACCTAGTGAGAAAGTTTGCAATGTGTTGAGCCTTGTGCTTGGTTCTAGAGTGAACCAACACTTGTAATCTCAGTGTGCTGGCCCCTTGGAGTCTTGGTGACTCGCTGACAAATCTTTGACCCTCCGGCTTGGTGTGGAGCGGCGTCGACGGCATTGTGCGGGGGACGAGGAGACCCCCTCCTTGGTGGAGAAGCTCCGTAGTGAAGGCGGCGTCAAGATCTCTAGAAGAGTTGATTGATGAGAGCAATGTCTTAGTGACTTGCTCATCATCCATTTTAGGGAGCCTTTGTGGCAAGTTCAAGGCCTTGACTGGGAAGTAAGACTTGGCGACCGAGAGTACATCCTTTGTGAAGCTCCCACATGGAGTAGGCATTAGCCGAACCACGGAATAAATTTTTGCGTCAAGTTTGCATCCGCTAACCCTCCTTTAAGCTTCCGCATTTCATTCTTGCAACTTATGTGCCATTAACTTTTATAGACTAGTATCTTGATAGGATTGGCTCTAGGTTGTAAAACTCCTTTAGGTGGGTGCAAACAATAGAAAAAACCTTAGTTGCACATCTAGATAGTTTGGCTTAGTTTTATTTTTGTCCAATTAGAGGCAAGTGGTAGGTTAAGTTTTTAGAAAGCCCAATTCACCCGCCCTCTCTTAAACTATCACGAACATCGATTCCTTGAAACATGAAATAATAATGGTCGCATAGGTAGTCAAGTATTTCCTATAGCCATCCGTAAATATTTAAGGTTTTGATTAAAAATTATCAAACTTTTAAAACTTTGATGGCTTCGTTGTTGTTAAATGGTGGAAATGAATGGGAGTTTAGAGGTGAGAGTTTTAAATTCTCTTATTTGTTTGGTGGGAGTGGGAGGGCCAACTCCCACCAATAACTTAGGTCCCGTTTGGTTTCCTAGCAATGCTAGAAAAGCCAACTTTGACCACTAATTAAAGGTATTAAATAAAGATATTTTACAAAACTAACTTCAGAACCCCTGCACTAGGAACTCTGAAGAATATAATGAGGCCTTTGACCGCATGATTAGAGGATGATTAGAGGATGGTTACTGTAGCATCACTGTAGCTAATCATCGATTAATTAGGCTCATTAGATTCGTCTCGAAAAGTTACGCTTATCCGTGAAGAGGTTTTGCAAATAGATTTCATTTAGTACTTCATGCAAGAAAGATTTCTTCCGTGCTAGATACTGTTTCCTAGCATTGCTAGGAAACCAAACATGGCCTTACAGGGGGAGTGGTGGTAATTGGACGGGAATTGTGTTTTAAGTGGAGATTGATGCATCAAAACGGTTCATCCTCACTTATGATACAGTTACGTTGACTAAAAGTACACTTTCAAATCTATTAACCTATTAGGTTCACTAAAAATATTTTAATATAAAACGGAGAGAGTACGCGCTGCATGCTGGTTGAGTGAACTGCTGTCGATGCCAAAACCCACCCGGACGGCACCTGGATCACGAGGAAGCACTTTATTCCCCTGCATGCATTCGCTGCTGGAAATATATCCAAAGTTTCCCCTACCATTTGACATTGTTCGATAAAAAGGTCACATGAGGGTTGAGGGGGTCATCATCTCGCCGTCCCACTAACCGAGATTCGATGCCAAAACCCAGGTGCACGCCACCAAGCCAACCCTGGTCAAATTTCCTTGCACTAGCTAGTGTACTGAATTTTAAAACCCAAGTGTACCGCGGCCGCTTGAATTCCTAGGGCACATGAAATAATAATGGTCGCATAGGTAGTCAAGTATTTCCTATGGCCATCCATAAATACTTAAGGTTTTGATTAAAAATTATCTTAAAAATTTGATGGCTTGGTTGGTGGTAAATGGTGGAAGGAAATGGGAGTTTAGAGGTGAGAGATTTAAACTCTCTTATTTGTTTGGTGGAAGTGGAAGTTTTAGTGGGATGGGTAAAGGAAATTTACGGGCCATATTCTGAGCAGCATGCTCCGTTGATTGGTTACCGAAACCAGCACGCACGCCACCGTGATCAAATTCCATTTCTGCAGTATGCATTCTTAGCGACCTGTTTCTTTGCCACAAAGACACGCCATCGGCCATCCTCTCAGTATCCGTGCCCTGTGATCCAAGCTTCCTCAAACGATCAGACAAGAAATTCACCGGCCACCAGGTTGCATCTCATCTGAACGGCCGACGGCCCTAGACCGAGGCGACGATGGACCTCATCGTCGGCGCCTCCAACGACGCCGTGAGTTCCCTGGTGAGCAAGCTCGGGAGTCTCCTGGCTCAGGAGTACACTCTGATCGGTGGCGTCAGCGACGACATCCAGTACATCAACGACGAGCTGGCCAGCATGCAGGCCTTCCTCAACAGGCTCAAGCAGGAGGCCAAGCACGACGAGCAGCGGCAGGGCTGGATGAAGCAGGTGCGCGAGGTCGCCTACGACATCGAGGACTGCATCGACAACGTCGGCCACCGCCTCAGCCGCGAGCCGCGCGGCAGCGGCAGGCTGGCCTCCCTCCGGCGGGCCTGGTACCTCCTCACCACGCTGCACGCGCGCCACTCCATCGCCACCGAGATCGGCAACCTCAAGGCCCGGGCCCAGCACGTCAGCGAGCGGCGCACCAGGTACGGCGTCGAGAACCCGGCGGCGAGACTGGACGGCGCCTCGTCGGAGGGAGCCAACGGCGGCCCCGTGGACCGGCCAGCGCCGCCTCCTCAGCTCATCGGCACCGTGGAGCCTGTGGGCATCGAGGACGCCA
>QPGU01000666.1:0-18845 GCA_004135705.1 Alloteropsis semialata | reverse complement strand
TCGCAGACAGTTGGTGACCACCACATGTACTGCAGTAATTTGGATCACACACATGCAAATTACAGACATATCACATTATTCAAAGTTTCAAATCTCTCATCAGAGTCTACAAGTACTGGTTACTACAGACGACACATCACACACATGCAAATTACAGACATATCACATTATTCAAACCTCTCATCAGAGTCTACAAGTACTGGTTACTACAGACGACACATCTCACACATGCAAATTAAACCTGCGATGCAAACCACAAGACACACGGCAACAGATCATAGTGCACTGCACCTGCACCTGCACCGGCACCAGCCGCAGTAGTACTGCTACACCTACACGCTACGGTGCATAGAGCGCTAGCATGAGGAAAGTGTAGGCAGGTGCGGACCCCTGTTGAGGTGAGTGGGGGCACGTGCCCTCGCTCAAATTTTTTAAGCCAATGTAATTAGCAAGTTTTCATCTTTGTGGAGCTTCCAAAATTTAGTTTGTCTTAAGAGTGCCCTCACTCAACATTTGATCTAGGTCCGCCCCTGATAGGTTGGGTACACAACGCTGCCGACACTGAGAAGACCGTACATGGCGTCGATGGCGTACCTATCCGTAGAGGGGAAGCACGCCTGGACCACAGTGGTGCTCTGGATGAAGAAGATGTAGGTGGCGATGGCGATCACCGTGGTGGCGCCGGAGAGGAGAGTGGCGACGACTGCCATGGCGCGTGCCATCTTTTGCGTCGTGGCGCTCATGTTCTGAAGGCCTCCAGCCAGTCAAACAGAATTCGCAACCCCGATCGCGAGGCTGAATGCACAAGTCATGCAGACGACGAAGTAGGCCGTGTTTAGATTCTCAAGAACTTATGGCGAAATTTACTGTAGCAAAACTAAATCGAAGATTAGGAGGACTAAACATGATCTAATTATAAAACTAACTACACGGATGGACGGGAAATCACGAGACAAATCTATTAAGCCTAATTAATTTGTCATTAGAGATTGGTTACTGTAGCACGACATTGTCTAATCATGGCCAAATTAGGCTCATTAGATTCGTCTCGCGAAGTTACCCGGATTGTGAAATGGGTTTTGTCAGTTATCCACATTTAATACTTCTAATTAGTATCCAAACAGTCGAATTTACTGTAGCAAAACTTATCTAATGGAACTAAACAGGGCCGTAGAGACGGAACTGCGTGGTCCTCAGGTAGTAGCCGTACCCGGCCAGGCACGCGTCCGACGGGCCGACGGACTTCTGCGTCGGCGCCGTGAGGGCGGTGTTGACGCAAAATTCGGTCAAAATACGAGAGCGCTAGATCGCGCGGCTCGCGAACGGACCGAATCGCTGTAGGGCTGAGACCGGTCAGGGACAAAGGTCAGACCGGTGCCTAGGGTTTTGCCGGATCGAGGAGATAATTATCACGCTTACGTGGTGAAGGACGGCGAGGTTTACGAGCAAACCAGCAAAGGGATAACCAACGCACTTACGTAGCGAAGAACGACTAGTTTACGAGCAAACTAGCAAAGGCCGTCGAAGCTCTCGCCCGGGAGGGACCCCGTCAGGGCGTGAACGTCGCCGGACGTGCCCTAGGTTGACCAACAAGCTTTAGGACATCATCTATGGTCGTGGAGATCAGTAGACGAACAGCATAAAGAGGTTGGAAGAGAGATTTAGGGTTTAGAGGATAAAAAGTAGATGCATTGTTGTTTGATTCGATTGGGATACCCTTAATCGGCCGTGGCCTTTATATTTATAGGGAGGGGAGGTCTTATCCCTGGTAGAGTCGAAACTCATACAAATTTCGTGTCAAAATACAACTCCTACTTGGACTCTACAGACCACACCGGTCTGACCTATCAGGGGCACCGGTCTGACCGGTCCGCCTGGGGTGCAGGACTTCCCGAAGCCGTATATCTCTCATCCGAAGTCCAAATCTGGTTCTTCATATGAATCTTGATCTACTCGACGAGCCCAATCCAACGGTGAAGTTTAATTTTCCTTTTGAAGACTTTGATCCCACCGGTCTGACCGGTTGGGGATACCGGTCAGACCGGTTCCCCTTAGCACAGGGCTGAATCTTGCCGGAACCTTAACTCTCTCATCCGGACTCCAAATTGGACGTTCCAAATATGCATTTCGATCTTCTTGATGAGAGCTATCCAATGGTGAAGTCCTATTCATATTTTGAGCACCTTTCCTTCACCGGTCTGACCGGTGGAGTGACCGGTCTGCACTGCCAGATCGGCTACTGAACCACTGACCGGTCAGATTGGTCGACTAGGTCGGTCCGACCGGTGTCTTTTGTCATATCAGCAAGATCTACCACTTTTGAGTGTCAACATATGCTTCCCTGTTTCTTGGTAAAGCTAGCATACCAAGAAATACTTATTAGCACCAAAACTGCACAAAAGCAATGTCGAACACAAGGGCGTTTAAACAAGTTTCACCTTTTAAGGACGATAGCATCTATCGGCCATATTACTTGATTTCTGCCCACTTTAATAAGTTCAGCTTATTGCTGCTACCTATACATCACTTGTGAGAGACAAGCCTGAGTATATACCACCTCGGCTGTAGATATTTGAGACGATAACAAAAAACCCTCTCACAACCCAAAATGACCATAGATGCACTATATGACCGAATTGACATCAACAAGTGGTCTATGCAGCTCCTCCAACGAAGTAAGTAGTTTAATAACTTTGCATGGCATCTATATGTCGCTATGATCATAAACAAGGCTAGACAAAAGCACAATGCAAGACAACAATGCAAACGGTCCAAAAGAGAAACATGGCGCAATTCTTTCTTATGTCAAAGACCTGATTACTATTGAAGTCATCATTGGTGACCTTGAAGTTCTTGCTCTTTCAATGCATCTTAGATTATGCAAATATCCTTCAGCAATCTTTCTCCAACTACTAACATTGGCCTTAGCAAATTCTGAAACTCCAATAGCCAAAGTAGCAGCCATGCACCGGTCAGACCGGTCCCAGAAACGGTCAGACCGGTTAGCCTAGGATATGCAGCCCTCATTAACAAACATCGACTTTTTCTCATGAGAATGTGTTTTGGACACCAGGGCCTGATGCTTATTGTTTCGGAGTGCTAATCCCAAATTTTCATGTCTAGATACATCAATGTTATAAAGTTGAGATTATCTTCTAGACATCTATCAAGAAAATATCTAGTGACTCATATAAATGTAAATATTTGCTGCACCTCCAGCAATGAATCACCAAATATCTCAGCATTATTTACAACCATGGATCACAAAACTTCTAGCCTGAATAGAAAAACTTCATATTCGGCCTCATTTGATGAAATATGGACAACACTAATGTTCTGGAACATTCTGCAAGCCTGATTTAGTAAATAGAAACTCCATGGTGGTAAATTGAACACTTTGCCAATATCTTGCCCCCCGAGCACTTAAGGTACCAATAAGGTCAAAAGTGATCTCTCATCGGGAAGCTATCACTTTAGGACGATGATCAAAGAGATTCATTGGCCATATATGTTGTCAAGGACGATAATTCAATATCATCCATAATGAATTCATCCATAAGAATATGTATAACCGAAATAAAAGTGTAGAGACATATATAAATTCAAGAATTAAAACCATCTCCAAGAACTGAATATTTTGGCTTTTTTGAAAATTAATAGCAATACCTATCGCAATTAATCAATATGCATAATAATTTGGTGATAACCCTCCATGATATAAAGACCCATGTGGTACCCAAGGATCAAAATAGGAGTGTGAGGGATAACCAAACATATCTAAGGATGAATTCCAAGGCATAGACATATGTGGCATTTGCGAAGCAAATGGACGATGTAATGACCAATAATTTTGATAATCTGGTGCAAACCTTAGTTTTGAAGGTCTTTTCTCAAACCTTCTCTCCTTCTTCAATGGTGTGGCACTTTTTGCTTGAACATCATCCTTATCTTGAGTTTGAATGCTTCCTTTAGGAACCCATGCCATGTTCTTCTCTTTTAGCACTTGAGCACCAAGTTTTTGTAACTCCTTCTTCTGCCAGTGAGATAAACCAAGTGGGTGACTTGGCTTTGCTTCAGTTTTGGACAGCAATACTTTCTTCTTGATCTTTGGTGCTCTCAACCCATTTTGTTCAGATTCGGCACTTGGAGGATCAACGATGAATTTTCCTTTTTCTTTGCCATTAGTAGCCGAAGTGCCTTCAACATTAATCGGCTTTTCAGAAGTTGAATTCAGATCTGAATTTTTATTTTTGCGTCCATCCTTTTTCACTCGATAAATCTGCTTGACAACATTTTCCTTGCTTTGAACTTTAGACCGATCCTTATGCTTAAAACGGTCATTCTCATAGAATGAGAACCAAGGATTATACCAAAACCATGGATTGTGATCAGATACACTTGAATATGTACTCCATGGTACATGCATTGACGGAATAAATGATAAAGACCAACGTGATGACCATTGATACTTCTTTGCTCTTGGTGATGAAGAGCTCCTCCTTTGATGACCTTCTAACCGATTTTGCTTTTGCTCGGCTATTTTCTGATATTTATGTAACAATTCATCAAAACTTGGCTTCTTCTTCACCGCCTTGCTCTTTGATGCAACACTCTCGGCTCTACCAGAATTTCTGGCACGACCGGTCAGACCGGTTGGAGCACCGGTTAGACCGGTTCCTTCAGAACCAGCCACTTTGAGATCATCGTGCCCCCCAGCCGAACTTGATTGTTGCTCAGCTATATTGTTTGAAACATGCTCATCATTGGGGACAATTTGATCAACTGAACTAGCC
This sequence comes from Alloteropsis semialata, assembly GCA_004135705.1. Classification (NCBI taxonomy): domain Eukaryota; kingdom Viridiplantae; phylum Streptophyta; class Magnoliopsida; order Poales; family Poaceae; genus Alloteropsis; species Alloteropsis semialata. Next base: position 14,052 of record QPGU01000666.1, on the reverse strand, counting down.
GATGATTTTTCAATTGTCGGCTTTTCTATGTCTAGTGTCAAATCAGAATTTGGATTCAATCTACCATCTCTTTTGACACGATAGACTTGCTTAATCACCTTACGCTTGTTTTTGTACGTGGACCGATTCTTTTGATCAAAACGGTCATTATCAACATAAGGCTGCCTTACACTTAATGGTTCTCTTGGAGCTGCATACTCTACATAATATGGTCTAAAATATGAAGGAATATGTGCCCAAGGATTATTCCACTCCCATGATGAGTAAGGATTAAAACAAGTGGGATGTGGAGCATATGAAACTGGCATTGATGATTCAAAAGTAGAATATGATGCTACTGAATAAAAGTTTTTTCTTTGCCAATTCCAATTCCCAGAATTATGTTTAGGAGGTGATCTTGATGATTTACCATTATTTGACCGATTAGCACGCTTGGAATCATTTTCTTTTTGGTATTTAGCCAGAAGTTCATCAAAAGTGAGCTTCAGCTTTTTACCATTGTGCTTGACACGGTCTTTACCTCCATTAGCTACATAAGGTCCAGATTTGGGCATCTCTGAATTTTTCAGACATGGACCGGTCTGACCGGTTGGGGAGACTGGTCTGACCTGTTGGCCCACACCGGTCAGACCTGTGTGCCCAACCGGTCTGACCTGTGCACTCAGCACAACGGGAGTGACAGGTTCTTGGTTTGATGGAGAAAAATCCGTTTGCCCCCCAGTAACTTCTGGGATTTTGATTGGCTCATCGTCCTCAATAATTGTATGATCTTGCAAGTCATAGACGATATCCTTTTCATCACTTGAGAGCTTTGAATCTTCCTCGCTGGCAATATTTTCATCACTACATGAACTGGCCGGTGCTGGCCAATTTAGTAACTTTTTGCCATCAAGACCAAATGGGATCAATTGGTCATCTTCTGAAATTTCAGCAAATCTCAATCGTCCTGCATTAATGGCCGATTGGATGATTTGGCGAAAAATATTGCAATGGCTAGTGCTATGACCAAATGAATTATGCCACTTACAATATTCTTGCTCTTTTAGTTCCAGAAGTGATGGCATGACTTTGTGATCAAATAACTTAATAAAATTATGCTCAAGCAAGATATCAAATAAGTCATCACACAAAGTCAAATCAAAAGTGTACTTTGTCTTCTTTAGTTGATTCTTTTGTGGAGAAGGTTTCAAGGCTAAGCAAATGAACGGTTCAGATTTATCATCGATCCATTCGGCTATACCTTTACTTGTGCTTCCCTTACCCGATGTTTTGGAATTGATCACTATATTATCACCGAGCTTCACAATGTTTATCAACTTTGATTTCTTGCTTTTAAATCCAAAATGACCACAAGCAAACCATGAAGACAAAAACTTTGGCAATGATGATCTAGAAAATTTAAATGCCAAAGTATTTTTATGATCAGCCTTTCTAATCTTCACAATGCATTGGCTGATAGAATCTAAAGGCATACTATTGCTAGCAAGTAAATTACCATCCTCAATCGATCTTTTAGAATTATGCATGAAAGAATCGCTAATGGATGAACTAACTGAAAATACATGATCTGATTGGGAATTACTTGCAAAGCATACCTTATCAAATATATTGGATAGGCTAGGAACCTTGATGTGGATGACATCATGCTTCTCCTCTAGATGGCAGCCCACAACAGCTACTTCCCGTAGAGACCGGTTTCCAGGACCGGTTAGACCGGTTTTTCCAGGGTTGCTGGAAATCACCTTGCGTTGACATGCCAATGCCTTCTCCTTATTTCCTTTGTCATGGTCTTCAACAGTTTGATGTATTAAACGTTTCTCAGCCAGAACTTGTCGTTCAATGATATGATAATCACTAAAAAATTGTATGACACCTTCGGCTTTAGAAAAATCAAGTGTGGCTATTTTCTTATGATTGGCCTGATTTTGTACAGCCAAACTTGTTTCTTTTGTTTGAACAGATTCAGATCGTTCAGCTGTTGTAATGATCGAACTATTGCTCAAATCTGAATCGTTCTTCTTTCCCTTATCGATTTCCCATTGAGAAAAATACTTCTGTCTGGATTGTCTAAGAAGCATATCCAATTCCTAGCGATACTCATCAGAGAGGTCCTTATATTTGACTTCTTCATCTAGAAAATCGGATGCTTTGGTTTCAAAGACAGCACATCCTGATTTTGCAATTACTGCATGTTTCTGCACATGTGGAGGTAAATGCATGCTTGCTAAATTCTCATTAATTTGGCTATGGTTATGAATAACACTCAGAGCCAAATCATGTTTATTAGCATTTGCATAATTTATTGTGCAACACATGGTAATTGAGAATAACTGGCCGGATAACTAAAATTAGCATGGCCAATTTCCTCATTCACCGGCATGTATCGTGGTGAAACCACATATTGTGAATTCGCTGCCGATGAATTAAAAGATGAAACACCTTGCTGAATATTACTAGAATTATTAAGACATGGTGCTTCATAAAAATTGGCCGAACTCATAATGTTAGTTTGGCCTTGATAATCATTAACCGGCATTTGAACTTGTTCCGCTGCCAGTGTATGAGAGTAATGTTGCATGTTGCTAGTAACATTAAAATCTAAAGTATGCATATTATTTGACACTGGCTTTTGCAAATAATTTTCAGAATTACAATTTACATAATAAAAATCATCTGAATAATTACTAGCCGATGCAATATGCCTACTAGTATCATATCTAGCAACATCAACATGAGGATTTGTGGTACTTGCAAAATAATTATTAGAACCATATAATGTATTTGCAAATTGTACCTCGGGCTCGCTGTAGTAGCTAGCTGTGGTGTATGGATAGCCCGCCATGTCAAGTCTTGATGCTTCTGATCTTGTAGTAAAAAAATCCAGATATTCTTGATAATCCAAGCAATCAATGACCAATAAAATCCTTGCTACTTTGCCCTTCTTTGATTCTCAGAATATGTAGCAGCAAGCAAGTGCAATGCAATCGGCTTGAGCAGCCTGATGCAATATCACAAGTGTAGTTATAATCGGTCCCGAAAAGACCAGATGCAACAATGGTGGTGAACCAAAGTATTAGATCAATTAGGTAATTGGCTAGGTTAGAAAAATTCGGATGTTGAGATGTCCAGAATATTCTTCCCCAGCGGAGTCACCAAAAGTATGTTGACGCAAAATTCAGTCAACACATGAGAGCGCTAGATCGCGCGGGTCGCGAACGGATCGAATCGCTGTAGGGCTGCCTTGACCGGTCAGACCGGTCAGGGACAAAGGTCAGACCGGTGCCTAGGGTTTCACCGGATCGATCGCTTTGAGGAGATAACTATCACGCTTACATGGTGAAGGACGGCGAGGTTTACGAGCAAACCAGTAAAGGGATAACCAACGCACTTACGTAGCGAAGAACGACTAGTTTACGAGCAAACTAGCAAAGGCCGTCGAAGCTCTTGCCCGGGAGGGACCCCGCCAGGGCGTGAGCATCGCCGGACGTGCCCTAGGTTGACCAACAAGCCTTAGGACATCATCTATAGTCGTGGAGATCAGTAGACGAATAGCATGAAGAGGTTGGAAGAGAGATTTAGGGTTTAGAGGATAAAAAGTAGGTGCATTGTTGTTTGATTCGATTGGGATACCCTCAATCGGCTGTGGCCCTTTATATTTATAGGGAGGAGAGGTCTTACCCCTGGTGGAGTCGAAACTCATACAAATTTCGTGTCAAAATACAACTCCTACTCGGACTTTACAGACCACACCGGTCTGACCTATCAGGGGCACCGGTCTGACCGGTCCGCCTGGGGTGCAGTCCAAATCTGGCGTTCTTCATATGAATCTTGATCTACTCGACGAGCCCAATCCAACGGTGAAGTTTCATTTGCCTTTTGAAGACTTTGGTCCCACCGGTCTGACCGGTTGGGGATACCGGTCAGATCGGTTCCCCTTAGCACAGGGCTGAATCCTGCCGGAATCACAACTCTCTCATCCGGACTCCAAATTGGACGTTCCACATATGCATTTCGATCTTATTGATGAGAGCTATCCAATGGTGAAGTCCTATTCACATTTTGAGAACCTTTCCTTCACTGGTCTGACCGGTGGAGTGACCGATCTGCACTGTCAGATCGGCTACAGAACCACTGACCGGTCAGATTGGCCGACTAGGTCGGTCCGACAGGTGTCTTTTGTCATATCAGCAAGATCTGCCACTTTTGAGTGTCAACAGGCGGACGCGAGCAGCAACACGGCGGCTTGCGCCATGACGAACATGACGAGGTCGTCGAGGCCGGCCTGGAACACCGCCATGGTCTGTCTGCACATCGAAGAAAAAGGTGGATTTCATCATTGCATTTGCATTGCAGATCGGGAAAAATGGAGAAGAGATCCAATTTGTAATCGTGGCGAGCGTGAGTGCGTGCCTGCGCGACCGTGGCGGGCAAGAACAAGGACCCCGTGGGCATCGTGCGTCTTCGGGGACCTTCTTCCCCGTCGTGACCATGGTTCGGCCAGTGCTCAGCCATGGGCCGTGTGTGTCCGCCCGCCACGGCAAAGCCGCCAGACGGCGAGTCGCGCGCGCTTGGGTGTGTGTGTCCGTGTCCGATGTGTGTGGTGCTTCTCGTGCCGACGAGTGCGCCCGGCCACCGCGTGAGCACGGCGACAGGTCACGGCTCGGCACCAATGCTGAGGACATGCATGCTCACCTCGGGGGAGCTTTGAAAGGAATCGATGCTCGTGATAGCCTAAGAGGGAGAGGGGGTGAATTAGGCTTTCTAAAAACTCAACCTACCACATGCCTTCTAATTGCACAATATGAAACTAAGACAAGATATCTAGATGTGCAACTAAGATTTTCTTCTAGTGTTTGCACCCACCCAAAGAGTTTTGCAACCTAGAGCCAATCCTATCAAGATACTACTCTAGAAAGGTAAAGGCACATAATTGCAAGTATGAAATGCGGAAGCTTAAAGGGTTAGAAGGATGCAAACTTGACACGAAGATTTATCCCATGGTTCGGCTTACGCCTACTCCACGTTGGAGCTCCACAAAGGATATGCTCCCGGTCGCCAAGTCTTCTTCCCGGTCAAGGCCTTGAGCTCGCCACAAAGGCTCCCCAAGAGGGATGATGAGCAAGTCACCAAGACCTTGCTCTCATCAACCTACTCTCCCGGAGATCTTGACGTCGCCTCCACTACGGAGCTTCGCCACCAAGGAAGGGGTCTCCTCTTCCCCTGCACAAAGTCGTCGTCGCCTCTCCACACCAAGCCGGAGGGTCGAAGACTTGCCGGCGAGTCACCAAGACTTCAAGGGGCCGGCACACCGAGATTACAAGTGTTGGTTCACTCTAGAACCAAGCACAAGGCTCAACACCTTGCAACTCACCCACTAGGCCTATCCTAGCTCTCTCACTCAATATGGATGATCTATGTAGCACAAATGGTGGCTTGGATGTCTTATAGGTGTAGATGAACTTCTCTGGACTCCAGCAACTCCAAATGGCTGAATGGGGTGGGTATTTATAGCCCAAGGAGCTCAACTAGCCGTTACCCAAAAGTTGCACAAAAACCGTGAACGTATGTTCCGCCATGTGCAATTTTCCCATCGGCGTATAATACGCCGTGTACTTTTTCCAACGGTCGGATTCCTTTTCCAACGGCTATCTGCACACGCCGTATGCTTCTGAACTTGTACGCCGTGACCGGCGTAACATACGCCGTGCCATTTCCTCCAACTCTACTTGACATCGCCCCTGTGTAATATGTACGCCGATTGTCCGCCGGGGTCGGCGTGTAGTACGCCGTGTAGATTCTTGTAGTCCCTGACTTGAGCTTGATCATGTCTTGAACGCCGTATGATCCGCCCCGTATCAGCACAGTGACACCAGATCATACGCCGTGGCCTTTTTTCGGGATCCTTTGAGCGTCGTATGCCTCAAACATGTACGCCGTTCACGCCGGATTATACGCCGTGTGGAATATTCCTTTTCTGGTTGATTCTCCTCCACACGTCGTATACTTCTGTATTGTACGTCGTTGATCGACGTTTAATACACCGTGTACAAACTCAGCAGGCTTTTGGCTATGCTTTGTAAACATTCTTGTGACGTAATTTCCTATGTAAATCACTTAACAAACATGTTAGTCTCAAAGACTATGTTGTCATTCAATCACCAAAATCACGATATAAATGGTACAAGAGCCATTTTCGTTACAAGCTTGAGGTCGACGGCGGCTCGCTGGCGTGCCCTCGCGCTCCAAGTCGTCGACGGCGGCTCGGTGCTCGTCCTCGCCCTAGACTCCTCCTTGTGCTTGCCTCTGGCTCTCCCTCCCCGTCGCTCTGCCTGCTTCCTACTCAAGGAGTGCCGGTTTCTTTTATAGCGGCAGCCGGGTGTCTGCTTGGTGCGAGATGGTGGGGAGTGTCCGACTGGGGACCTTTTTTTTTTCAAGTGGGCCGACTGGGGGACTTGGGGAAAGAGGCTCCCCGCTGCTGCGTCGTTTAGTAATTTTCTATTCACAAGGCCCATTAAGGCGGGGCGGCGCAGATTTGTTAAAGGCCGTGTTCAGGGCAAATTTTTTCACCCTATTTTGACTACTAATTAGAGGTATTAAATAAAGTCAGTTTACAAAACTACCTTTACAACCCCTGGCAAATTCGCGAGACGAATCTAATGAGGTCTTTGACCGCAGATTAGAGGATGATTACTGTAGCATTACTGTACCAAATCATGGATTAATTAGGCTCGTTAGATTCGTCGCGCAAAGTTGCACTCATCTGTGGCTGGGTTTTGTAAATAGACTTCATTTAGTACTTCATGCATGCAAGATTCCTTGGAGACAATTTTTTGTCCTCAGGCATCTGAACACGGCCAAAAATCACGTGCCCAGCAGAAACTACTCTTCTTCTTTTCGCCAGAGTCTTTCTTAACCAAGACTAGGCCGTGTTCAGATGGAGGGACAAATTTTTTGATTCCTACTTTGACCACTAATTAGGGATATTAAATAAAGTCAGTTTACAAAACTACCTCCACAACCCCCTGGCAAATTCGCGAGACGAATCTAATGAGGGCTTTGTCCGCACGATTAGAGGATGATTACTGTAGCATTACTGCAGCAAATCATGGATTAATTAGGCTCGTTAGATTCGTCGCGCAAAGTTACACTCATCTGTGGCTGGGTTTTGTAAATAGACTTCATTTAGTACTCTATGCATGCAAGATTCTTTGGAATAATTTTTTGTTCCAAGCCATCCGAACACGGCCTAGCTACACTATCACTAATTCACTACCCTCAGTGCTGGCAAAAGAGGATAATCAGTTGACGCGAAAACTTCCAGCTCCAAATTAGTGGAGGTTTTGACGATGTACATGCATCAAGTAACGTGTAGCGAGCATCAAACGAGGGGACGCTACCGGCCTCTCCATCCCAAATTATATTTGTTTTGGCTTTTCTGATATGTATCTAGGCAGTTGCATGTGTTATATGCTGCTACCAATTTTCAGCATTTCTATCGGTGTTAGGACTAATTAAACTAAAGGAGAAAAGTCCATGTCTCTAAGCCCTTAGAACCCGGAATGTTATTTTTTCAGTCGCGCCATTGCGAGTCATGCCATGGCAATTTGATATATCTTCATTCTCCAGACAGGGGATTCTGTCTTTCTCGGTTTTGGTACGTTCTTGTTGACTAGATTAGTGGAACAAAAAATATTTTTCTCCCCATTTTTGTTCCCACAGAAAAAAAATAATCCCCCCCCCCCAATTTGTTATCATAATATTGGTGCATTTTGTTCCAACAATTCAATACTTTTGATCCTCACAACCTCGATGCGATATCGTTTGTTTTACACAACATTTACAGTTGTTGTATCAATTCATAACATTTTGTTGTCAGCATGTATATGTTTTTATTCTATGTGTTCAAAATTCCAAACCACACACGTATATATACAAGCTCTCGTTGAAGTGCGGCAGGCTGCAAGGGGTCGGACTCCACGTGCGTGCACACATCTGGGATTCCAATGACCGGCCGAGAGCCATGTTGTGGCAAGGGAATCTCCGATCCCGAACTAGGAATCTAGGATGATGGCGCTGTGGCAGAACGGTAATAAAACAGAGAGGCAGGGTGACAAGTGTGCGTGCTCTGCTCATGGATTATCCCAAACAGCCGTGCTTAATTGGAGAGAGGTAAGTAAGGAAGGCTAGCCGCTGTACATTATATCTTCTTTCAAATCCCTGAGGAACACCAAGTCAACAAGGGTAAAGCGCGGAAAGAAATGAAAGGGGGGTTTGAATCAGTTGGTGGGCTCCACTGCTCCAGGCCATGTAACCCGTGAGAAAGAGAGGCTGTTTGTGTGGGCTGGTGNAGCGTCAGCCAGCAGCACCCGCACCCGTCTCGTAACACCCAAATTAGTTGTTTCTGATAGATACACAAGGATCTCTAGTGTGCAATAGATCACGGGTGTATAACATTTACATGATGATTGTAACTTGTAATCCCTAGATCTAGAACTAAGAATGAGGAAAGAGGGTTAGGGTTTGACCATCGGTCGAAGCCGGCGGATCCACTGGTCTGCTCGCCATGGCGAAGGCCGTAGAGGTAGTGGTGGAAGCAGTGAGCGGTGGCGGCGCGGATGCCGAGGCATCGGCGTACCCTCCTCCTGGCCGGCGGCGTCACTCCTTGGGCGGCGTCGGTCGGGGCGGTGGCAGCGCCTCCGGGTGATGAGGGTGGACGGCGAAGGCGGCGGTGATGGTGCTTCCCGCCGCTCCAGAGCTGTCCCGATCGGTGGGAATGTAGGGGCTAGGGTTTTGGCGTCGGTGAACCTCGTGACTCGAGCCAGGTGCCCTACCCCTCTATTTATGTAGCTCTGCGCGACGGGGGCCCACCAACCATTGATTGGTTGGGCGCCCCCGATCAGGGCGCGAGATCGGCTCTGTTACGGCATTTGGGCCGTAACCGAGCGGGAGATCGATCCTAACATTCTCCACTTCGATCTCCTGTTATACTTTCTTACCTTTTAGCTCTTTGCTAATTATCCACTTCATCATGCATAGGTCTATTGAGCATGGGTCATCGTGACTGAAATTTCAATCGGATTAACCAGCCACAGTACACCTATCCGTTTTGAAGGATATCTTCTTGGTCCCCTATCCAGAGATCATAGGCTTTCCCTTAAACCCATACCGGTATTGTGCTCTCTAAACACACTGGGTGGTAAGCCTTTTGTGAGCGGATCCGCTAGCATATCTTTCGTACTTATATGCTCCAGACTTATTGTTTGATCCTGGATTTTATCTTTCACAACATAGAACTTTATCTCTATTGTTTTGGTAGCATTACTCGACTTGTTGTTGTGAGCATAGAATACTGCGGGCTCATTATCGCAGTACATCTTAAGTGGTTTGCGAATGCAATCTACCACTTTCAAGTCGAGTATAAATTTCTTTAGCCACATTGCCTGCCCTGTTGCCTCATAACATGCTATAAACTCAGCATACATTGTAGATGAGGCAACTAGAGTCTGCTTGGAACTTTTCCATGAGACGGCTCCCCCTGCGAGAGTGAATATATATCCCGTTGTGGATTTTCTATCATCTTTATCTCCCGCAAAGTCCGCGTCCGAGTACCCCTTTATCTCTAGAGTATCAGATCTTCTATATGTCAGCATAAGGTCTTTTGTGCCTTGCGCATACCTCAATGCCTTCTTAACTAACTTCCAGTGCTCTATGCCTGGATTATCTTGATATCTACCGAGTACTCCGGTGATATATGCTAGATCAGGGCGAGTGCACACTTGTGCATATTGTAAGCTACCGACTGCTGAAGTATATGGAACCGCTTTCATTTGATCGATCTCATATTGGTTCCTGGGACATTGATCTTTCCCAAATTTATCGCCCTTGACTATAGGAGCAGGTGTGGCTTTACTCGCATGCATATTGTATTTCTTTAGGATCTTATCCAAATATGCCTTTTGCGATAATCCTAAAACCTCATTTCTTCTATCTCGGTGAATTTCTATGCCCAAAACATATGAGGCTTCACCAAGATCTTTCATATCAAAGTTAGAGGACAGAAACTTCTTTGTTTCTTCTAACAATCTGATGTCACTGCTGGCAAGTAAGATATCATCCACATATAGGATTAGGAAAATGTATTTCCCATTCTTGAACTTGGCATAGACACAGTTGTCCTCAATATTTGCTTCAAACCCAAGTTTCTTAATTGTCTCATCAAACTTTAAGTACCATTGTCAAGAGGCCTGCTTTAGGCCATAAATGGATTTCTTTAGGTGGCATCCCATATTTTCTCTTCCTTTTACGACAAAACCCTTTGGTTGAGTCATGTATACATCTTCAAACAGATCTCCGTTCAGGAAAGCTGTTTTCACATCCATTTGATGCAATTCTAAATCATAATGTGCCACCAATGCCATTATGATTCTGAAAGCATCTTTACAAGAGACTGGAGAAAATGTCTCAGTGTAATCTATCCCTTCTCTTTGCGTAAAGCCCTTAGCTACAAGTCGCGCTTTATATCTCTCTATATTCCCTCTGGAGTCACATTTGGTTTTGTAGACCCATTTACAGCCCACTGATTTGGCTCCTTTAGGAATTTCTTCTAAGTCCCAAACTCTGTTGGTCCTCATAGACTTCATTTCTTCATTCATGGCTTCGAGCCATTTTTGAGATTCAGCGCTTCTCATAGCTTCTTCATAAGTTGCGGGATCATTCCGCAGTTGAATTTCTTCACTATCATAAACTTCATAATCATCAGGGATCGCTGGCTTTCTAGCTCTTTGAGACCTTCTTATGGTCTCCACAGCTGGTGCCTCTTGCACTAGGATCTGCTGTGTTTCTGCTTCTTGTGCAATTGTCTGTTCTTCCTGCTGAACAAGTTCAACATTTTCATCCACAATTGGCACCGGTGGACTAGCCACTGGCGCTGGCTCCTCAAGTTCCACAGTGGCTTGCACAAGTGGAACCAAAGAAATTGGCAGCTCGAAGAAAGGTTCGTGAATAAGCGGATTAGGTACACACCTGCTTTTCTTCAAGATCAATCTTTCACGCTATCATGCTCCCCCTGATCATTTCATTTTCTAGAAATACCGCATGTCTCGTTTCCACAAACTTTGTGTGTCTATCTGGACAATAAAAGCGATATCCTTTGGATTTCTCCGTGTAGCCAATGAAATGGCAACTCACTGTCTTGGGATCTAGTTTCCCAATGTTTGAGTTGAATACTTTAGCTTCTGCAGGACAGCCCCATACACGCATATATCTTAGGGAAGACTCTCTGCCCGTCCACAGCTCATATGGCGTTGTAGGTACTGACTTGCTAGGTACTTTGTTCAGGATATGAGTAGCTGTCTTTAGCGCCTCCATCCATAAACTAACTGGTAGAGTGGAATAACTTATCATACTTCTCACCATATCCATCAAGGTACGGTTTCTTCTTTCAGCCACTCCATTCTGTTGGGGCTCGCCCGGTGTGGTATACTGGGCAACTATGCCATTGTCCTGTAGGAACTTTGCAAAAGGTCCAGGGACTTGGCCATACGGGGTATGACGACCGTAGTACTCCCCTCCACGGTCTGATCTTACTATCTTTATCTTTTTATTATGCTGATTCTCTACCTCAGCCTTGAATATCTTAAACTTTTCTAATGCTTCTGACTTTTCTTTAATTGGATAAATATACCCATAGCGAGAATAATCATCTGTGAATGTAATGAAAGAATCAAAACCATCCACAGATGTCACGGGAAAAGGACCACAGATGTCTGTGTGTATAATCTCTAAAGTTTCCGTGCTTCTTTTAGCATCTTTCTTTATTTGCTTAACATACTTGCCCTTTATGCAATCGATACATTGTTCTAAATCTGAAAATTCTAGCAGCGAAAGAATTGATTCTTTTATTAGACGTTCTATTCTCCCCCTCGAAATGTGGCCTAAACGACAATGCCACAATTTCGAAGAGACGTCATCAATTCTTTTGCGCTTCTTGCTTACTTTTGTAGACGAATCTTTTTCAGTCTCATACATAATCTCATCACATGCATACACTTTATCATGCACAGATAACATATAAAGTTGGCCTTGTCGGATGGCAAGACCCACACAAACTTTATTGCGTTGAATTAAACATTGTTCAAGGCCAAAAAGGCACTCAAATCCATCATCTCCTAAACATAAGACTGAAATCAAATTTCTACTTAAAGAGGGAACATAAAGCACGTCATGTAGTCTAAGTGTGAAGCCATCATGAAGCCTTATGGGGAGTTCTCCAATTGCTTCCACTTCAGCCTGCACGCCGTTTGCAACTTTAATTCTTCTTTCTCCTCTTGGCAGGATCCGGCTCGTAACGAATCCCTGCATAGAATTAGCAACATGAATAGTTGCACCTGAATCAATCCACCATGTGGACTTTGCATAACTTAAAAATAAAGACTCATCTACAAATATTATGATGTCCTCACCATTCTTCCACATGTACTCCAGCCATTCAGGGCACTTGGTTTGCCAGTGTCCCTTTTTGCCACAGTGTAGACACTCATCCTTGGCTACTTCTTTCTTATCTTTGGGCTTATGAGAGCGATCAAACTCCATTGGAGCTTTATTCTTTCCTTGTGAGTTAGAGGGGCCACTCTCCCACTGATTCTTCGCTTTGAAGTTCTTATTGGGAAAGTTCTTTTTCTTGTTATGCTGGATATAGTTCACTGAACCGCCAGCATTGGCATTGAGCCTCTCCTCCTCTTGCACGCACATCGCTATGAGCTTCTGCAAGTTCCACTTCTCTCCCTGTGCATTATAATTGACCTCAAATGTCGAAAATGCAGAAGGGAGTGAAGCAAACACCAGATGGACTATGAAGTCCTCTGGCAGAACCATCTCCATGGCCTTAAGCTTTCCACTCATAGTGCTCATCTTGAGAATGTGCTCTCTTATACCGCCACCAGTGTACTTCATAGTCACTAGATTCTTTATCAGAGTACTTGCATAGGTCTTGGAAGACCCTGTGAATTGGTTCTCTACCAACTGCAGGTACTCGGTAGCAGTATATGGGACATTTTCTGCATTATTTTGAGGGATGGAACCCTTAATGGCCTCTGCCATTTTTGTTTTCATTATCAACAAGCACTTCTTGTTGCTAATGTCCCATTGCCTCTTCTCGAGGTCATACTTAGCTCTCACGGGGGCATGGGCACGCTCTCGAGCCGCCCAGTCCGCGTCGCTCTCATTATCCGTTCTCACCGGATCCTCTGGAGTAGTAGGACACGGTGAGTTGATGGCCAAATCTATATCGGTCATCACAATAGCCATATCCAGCTGACTGCGCCACTCCACGTAGTTGTTTTCAACTAGTGTGGGAATAGCCTGAATGTAACTCATTGCATTAGATCCTGAAATTGACAATTCATATAGAGTGAGAACATAATATATCTGAAATATTGCATGTATCAATTTAACTTTGGTCAAAATTAATACATACAACATCCTTCTACACCAATTCTATATCAGCTTTGGCCAGAAAATAGAATCAATGCATAATTACTTGAACTTAACAATTCACAATATTGCAATTATCAGCTTTGACCAGAAAATAACAATATCATAAATAAACTCATAAAAATATTTCTAATTCTCTAATCAAATATCCATTTGGTTCAATTTAACTAGAGAATAAAATACGCAGCGGAAAACAACAATAAAATACTTATTTTCAGAAGCATTCTACTCTCTGCTAAATTTCATCCTTTGATTCAAATTTAAACAGAGATATTACTTGAAAAACATGCAAATAAGACCATAAAACTTCAAAATTTGCTTCTGAAAATCCAAAACTTAATGGAAACTGTCACTGTTCACAGCAGCCCACCGAAAAAAAAACCCGGCCCATTTGTCCTCTTGACGCGCGCTCGCCTGCAGGCCTGCTCGGTGGCCGGCCCATCTCCTTGGCCTGCCCTAGCAGCGCACTGCAGGCCTGCTAGCGGCCCATCTGCTTGGCCCGCCATGTGTTCACCCTAACGGGCAATTCATCTGAGCCGTTCGCTGGTTTGGATTCCGATC
>QPGU01000170.1:0-18892 GCA_004135705.1 Alloteropsis semialata | reverse complement strand
AGAGGGAAAAAGGTTTAACGGGCCGAATGGATACGGCCCATGGCCGGTTCGGCTGCAGCGGTGGCTCGGCTCGGTTACGGCCCAAGGCGGCTGACAGGATGGGGCCCGTTGGTCAGCGTCACTGGCGCCCGGGGCCCACTCGGCAGTGACACAGGAAGGGCGGTCGGATCCCGTGCGGTTTCTGCGGCCAGCTGCGCGTGTGGTCCGGCGTGCGTGCGTTCCGACGGCGTCCATGGCGCGCCACCAGAGCGCGCGCGCGGCGATGTGTTCAACGGCGGCGGGGAACAGGGCGTCAAGGTTGTCGTGCACGCGGCCCGGACCTCCTGTCCGTGGTGCACGCGGTCCTTGGGAGCGAGCAAAGGGGCTTAAGGACTAGGGTGAGCACGGCGAGGCGACGGGGAACGCGAGCGCGGCGACCACGGCGACGAGCGCCATGGCGCGGAGCAGGGCATCTCGGAGAAGGGGGAAAGGGGTTCGGTTCGGGGGTTCCTGCACAAGATTTGGTGGCGGCTCGAAGGCCGGTCATGCATGAACACAGGGGGCTCGAGTCCGGCATCAACACACAGAGCAGATCGGTCACGACGCGGCGTTCATGGTGAGCAGAGCACGGCTCACGGCGGCGCACGGTGAGAGGGGATGGGGACTCACGGTGGATTTGGGATGAGCGCGTGAGGCCGAGCGTGATGCAGGGGTTGCGGAACGGCTTGCGGTTCTCCTCGCGATGCTCCTCAGCGGCGGCTCCTCCTCCTCCTCGGCTCCGGCGTGATGGCGTCGCGGTTCGGCGTCGGGCAGCACGGCGTTCTCCGGGGCTTCTCACGGACGGCTCCGGCTTCCTCACGCCCGCGCCTCCACTCCTCCTGCTTCTCCTCCTTCTCCTCGGGATCGAGTCGGGGTGAATTGGGCAGGGCTTCGCCCCTTTGGGTTTGGTTCGGCCGGAGAGGAAGGGGGAAGGGGGTTTTTGTAGGCGGCTTCGGCCGGGGGCTTCTTGGCGGCCAAGGAATCGAGGGGGAGCAGAGGCACGTGGTGGGGCCGAGGCGGTTGCGCTCGGCGCGATTCGCGGCGCCTGGCGCGGAGCTGGCGCGCGCGCGGGCGGGAAAGGGGCGCGGCGCGGCGGCGTCATCCTCCGGGCGGAGGAAGACGACACTGTGGGCGCGGGCCCACAGGTCAGGGAGAGCGAGGAAGTGGGCGAGCGGGCTGGCTGCTGGCGCGCGCGAGCTGGGCCGTTGCGCGAGATGGGCTGCGCGCGGTCGGGAGAGAAGGGAAGAAAGACTGGGCCGGGTTGGGCTGCGCGGGAAGAAAGGGAAAGGGAGGGAAAGGCCGGTGCGGGTCGGGCCGGAAGTTGGAAACGGGCCGGGCTAAAGGGAGTTTAGGCCTGTTAGAGTTAGTATAGGTTTTAGGATTAGTTTAGTTAGTATTTGAATTCGAATTTGAACGGTTTGAGTTCGAATTCGAATTCCACTCAAACATACACATAAAACCAAGAAAGCCAAATCACTCTAGCACAATAAATTCCCTAATGCAATGCACATGATTTAATTATTAGAAATTTCTAGAGAGAGTAGTATTATTCTTTGGTGTTAACACACAAGTTGCACAAAAAATTTTAATTTCACCAAATTTACAACTAGGGATATTACAATTTCTCTGAACCGGGCCATTTAATTTTCTTTGATATTGTGATGTTTTCACACGCTATATATAAAGTTAACAATCTATCAATAGCACAAGTAATTGTGAATTCTAAATAAATGCCACTCGCTTGTACGCTGCATTTCCACCTACAATTAAATAATAACAAATGTACCATACCACGTTCCGATACTACCACTATATATTGTCACCATTTTGTTTTAGCTTCTACACTTCAGTCTCCACTACTATATATTATACTACAACAAAAACACATCCGAGGAGACTAAAAGAAGCTATTCCTTTCCATTAGGAATGGAAGTCACCAGGAAAAAGCTTACTCGTGATTGGTTCAGTTCATGATTCTGCCATCGCTATACAAGCTCCACCAGCGAATTTGGCTCATAGGGAATTAGCCAGAAAAACAGATGATTCACACTATGGTATATGGACATGAATATTGAATACACGAGTGCAGAACAACTTGTACTTTCGTTTTTTTTTTGTTCTCCATTCTACTGGATTCATTTTTTCTATGGGTGGCTTCTTAATTAGTTTCTCCTTAGTCAGAGTTAGGCCCTGTTTTATTCCACTCCGTGAAGTTTAATCCCAGTGGCCTCTTAATTACTTTCTCCTTAGCTAGAGTTAGGCCCTGTTTTGTTCCACCCCTTGAAGTTTAGTCCCTGTCACATCGAATGTTTGGTTACTAATTAGAAGTATTAAACAAAAACTAATTACAAAACTAATTGCACACATGGAGGCTAATCTACAAGATAAATCAATTAAGCCTAATTAGTTCATGATTTGATAATTTGGTGCTACAGTAATCATGTGTTTATGATGGATTAATTAGGCTAATAGATTCATCTCGTGAATTAGTCTCTATCTATGTAATTAGTTTTATAATTAGCTCATGTTTAGTTCTTATACTTAGCATCCGAAAATTCGATGTGACAAGTTTACTCTAGGGTTCATTTTTGTGACGTTGCAAAGAGATACTCCCTCCGTCCTGAAATATAAGGCATTCTAGTTTTGTCCTAAGTCAAACTAGATAAACTTTGACCAACTTTCTAGAAAAAAATAATAATATTTATGACATCTAATGAGCATCAATAGACTCATTGTGAAATATATTTTTATATTTTACTTATTCAATTTGCTAAATGATAATACTTTTCTCTATAGACTCAGTCAAACTTTCAAAAGTTTGACTTAGAACAAACCCAGAATACCCTTTATTCCAGGACGGAGGGAGTATAGCCTGACTGGTGGGCCTCTTCAAAAATACTACGTGCGAGTGGGCAGATTTAGCGCATGGGCTGTTCCGTATATACCGACAGACGGTTTGACCCAAGTATCTCGAAATAGCGATGGATGGTGGGATGGAACATCAAAATATATATACAGACTGATGTGGTGTCGGAACAATTAGAAATCCCGACCGAGCATCTGTTGCTCATCTTTACCGACTAACAGTGGCTCGTTAATTTTCTATTTTTACCGACCAACGTCTGACGGTAAATTGGGGCTGTGGTATAGTACCATGCATGAAAATGGGTCAGTATTCCTCGCTGTCTGACTGTAATGCTCCCAGTGCCTCCCCAGCCAACCATATCAAGCGAGTGAAGTGAAATCACTAACAAATCACCTAAGTTCCATAAGCAATAATTCCCATCTCTCTTGGACAGCAAAAGGAAAAGGTTTATCAATCTAAACTTTCCGCGCTGCTGTATGCACCCTGGTATGTTCTTTTCCCCTCCTATATTGTTTTATTTTGGACAACAATGAGGAAATTTTCACATAGGAATGTACTACATATATGACTCCCACGAATTACGTGCTACCTGCAATTCAGTAAAGCTGGCTAGTCCATAATAATGTAGAACGAGTTCCATTAAAATGGAATCAATAAAAGAGGCCATTGCAAATTTATTTATGCTATCAGATAGCAGAATCTGTCTACGAAGGTAAGTTCACAATAAAAGAGGTTTAAATTGTATGATGAGTTAAACAACCAACAAGTCCAAGAAATAAGAAGTTTGAAATCTTCTAAAAATTCATATTTGCAAAGCCAGTGAGAATTATCCTGCAACGGAACTAAGCAAAAAAAAAATCATGTGACACCAGATGACATGCTATTATTCCAGGCCAAAGTATTGTCCATCAATGAATAGAGTACAGTTGGATTATACTATACCCATAGCTTATGTCAATTTATTACTGATCAGCAGTATTGTCCTTCAAGTCTCAAAACAAAAACAGTATTGTCCATTTGGTATATTGTCACATACATAGAGGGCTAGCAGTATGATTATATATGTCCGATCCGGCCTACTATTTCCCCCTAATGTCATTTACTTTGCCGCCACTAAGAGCAACACAGATACAAAGGAATTCACCGTCCACTATTTAGAAGGGGAAGTAGCCTACCACATGTAGTTTCGACTGAACCGGCTACGATCTAACCTCTGGCCTGGCCAGCCAATAGCTCACTACAACTCAGAGGGACGGTTGTTACTTTTCGATTTTCTGTTACCAATTAGTGTTAAATTAAAGTACTATACAAACTTTGATGCCCTCTTGATTTTCCATTCTACATTTTTCCCTTTTGTACAATAAGTTCCCTTCAGTAGAAGAATTTGTCTAGTCATACAGATTTGATACAACTCTGTTATCACACAGAACAGTGGCGGAGCCAGGATTTTTGCATGGGGTATGCCAAACCAAAATGTTCATATGCAAACCGGTAAAATCCATTTAGCAATTCGGTAAAGTTTCATAAAAAATACCCAACAATTCGGTAACAACTACTAAATGGCATAATATGTCTTAAATTACAATCCAGATAGTATAAAACAACACACTAATAGTTTGGAATATAAACGACACAAGCTTAACAAATAGGATTATAACACCATTTTGAGAAGCAAGTAAACCATATCATAAATTTTATGTCTATTTGTTTGCACTAGCTTTACTGAGACGTCAACAAGATTTTCTAGACCACTGTGTAGCATTCCGTGTTGTAAAATTGTGGATTTAAAAATTTTTGTTTGAATTGTTTGCTTAAACCTATAAGTGTGATCTCTCTCTCTCTCTCTAATAAACTCTTAGTAATTAAATTGTGCTTTTAATTAGTAAATAGGGAATTGATTGATTGTGTGATTTGGCTTTTGTTTGATTTCTTTTGTTGAGTGGAATTTATATTTGAACTTCTAAAGTTCAAATACAAATTCAAAAGCTAACTTAAACTGACTTGGGCCCAAACCCTTAAACCTCTAACACTAGCCGGCCCAAACTCTCTTTCTCTCCCACCGGCCCATCCCCTTCTTTTCCCCCGCACCCGGCCCAGCTCTGGCCTGCTTCCGGTCCGGCCCGATCTCCCCTCCCTCCTCCCATCTTCTTACACCGGCCCAATAACTCCGGCCCGATCCAGCCGCGCCCGCAGTCTGTCTCTGCCGCGTGGACCCAGCCGCACAGCGCCGTCCCCTTCCTCCCTTCTCCCTCACGCCATCGGACCCACGCGCGCCGCGACACACACCACACCGCCGCCTCCGCACGCCCCTCGCGCGCGCGCCTTCCCACATGCTCGCGCCCGCCCGCTCTTTCCAACCTGGCCGCGCCCCAAGCAACCTCCTCGCCCACGGCATCTCCAGCCTGGACCCCAACCCCCTTCCTCCTTCCCCACGCAAACTCCCCCATATAATCCCCATCTCTCACCCTCTCTGGTTTCCAAATCCACTCGGGCCAAGCCCTGTTCCGGTGAACCACCGCCCAATTGAAGCAAGGAGGAGGAGGAGGAAGTGCCCGTGGTGCCGCTCGTGCGAGGAATCAAGCAGTGGAGGCCTCCCCGCGCCGGATTCGTCGCTGCTTCACCGAGCTCCGCCGCGGGCGCAAGGACGAGGAGCATCGCCGTCGTCCACATCGTCGTCACCGCCCGGGTTCCGCGTCGCCGCCCTTATACCGCGAGCGCTGCATCGGAATCGGCCACGCCATCACCTCCATTTCATCGTGTGTACCAACACCACCACGATCTCCCTTCCCTCTCTCTGGATTTTGCTCTGTTCGGCCGTCGCGCCGCCATGGAAGAATCGTGGGAGCTCTGCTCCGCTTGTTGTCTGTGCAGTCCGGCCTTCGTGCCGCGTTCATCCTCTGCAGGTTCACCGCACGCGCCCTTTTCCTTCCCATCTGCATCGCCGCCGTCCTGAATCCGCCGCTCCGCCGTGTCTCTGTTTGCTGTTGCCGGTCCGATCGGACCACCTCTGTTGCTCTTCTCTCCGCTCTATCTTTCTCTCTCTGCTGAACGCACGGGCACGCACCTGACGCGGATAACCGGAGACCACCATAACCTTCACCAAGCCGCCGGTCTCGCTCGCCGATCTCTACCGTGTCGTCCAGAAACCCGACGAGAACGCATGGAGGACCACACACTCACCAGCGCGCAGAAACCACAGAAGATCCCTGTCCCTCTCCGGTTCTCTGTCCGGCGGGCCCGGGGCGCCGCTGTCGCTGACCGGTGGGCCCCCTCTCGCAGGCCCCTCCTCCACCTCGATCTCAAGGTGGGCCGAGCCTTCCCTGGCCCATGAACCGCGCCCCCACTCTAAAGCCCAGCTTGAGCCCTATCCACCGGAAGAATCGGCCCAAACTCAGCCCGCTTCGGTCCTTTTTCCTTTTTCCAGATCTGACCGTCGGGACCCACCTGTCATACGCACCGTGTCACTGACATGTGGACCCCACCTGACAGTTGACCGCTGACCTGTTGACTCGGTCAATGTTGACCGTTGACTTGGTCAACGCTGACGTCATCAGAGGTGGACCCCGCTGCTGACGTCATGATGACGTCAGCACTGCCACGTGTCACGCCTCGGTGCTGCCACGTGTCAGCCCTTTTTCTTTTCTTTTTCGGAATTTCAGAATTAGGGTTTATCTAAGAAAATTCATAATAAATTCATCCTAGCTCAGAAAATTATGAAACCAGTTTCATAATTCTTCTAAAATCATGATCTACACGTTAGTGTAGGAGTTGAGTGCTTTTGGCTCTTCTTTGGTTCTTATTTGGAGTTTATTTGCAACTAGCTTATCGTTTATTTATCCGATTATTAGGATTCCCGGAAGACTTGGACGACTTCGTCGACTACGACCACGACAATCGTAACTTCATCAAGAAAGTGAAAGTGAAGGACCTTGCTCCAGGTTCATGCCCATTCCGACTTTGAATCCTATTAGGCATTGCTATTAGAATTGCTAGCGCTTTAATTCATGATGATGATGTTAAACCCCTGCATAGCCTTTGATGATTACCCGATATCCTTGTTTACCTTTGTACACTGTTATATTCGTGCTATGCTTGCATGTGTGGGATTAGCTGTGATCTTGATCTTCTTGGCGTGAGTTTTGGGTTGGGATAAAACTGAAGAGTTTCGAACCCCCGGCTGGAGTGAGCAGACATTAACCGACCTTTTGGTCGGGGCTCGGGAGGTGTGTTGGGCACTTCCTACGGAGTACCTGTGGCGGGTACATTTGTTGTGGATCTTTGGAGGAGTTGGTGGATATTACCTGTAATGGGTAGACGGGCGGACCGCGGAGTCGGATGGCCCAGTTTGGAGGCTTGCTTGCTCTGGCTTAGGCCGAGTCAGTTGGACCTGGTGACGGGACTTTGTCAAACGTGCACACCACTTATCCTCATGGGGAGGATTCCAGCCATTTCTAGCTAGGCGGTACCAGATCTGTGGAGAAGTGTGTATAGGATTGGGTTGGCCGAACACCGGGATGTTCGGGACCCGGCTATTCTAGCCCTGAGTTTCCGAGACTCTCGACACCACCGTGGCCAGGTTAGAGACTCACGATCCCGGGTCCCAAGCCTGGGAATACAGTATGGTACCGTTCTGGTTAGGAAGTTATGGCTGTGGGTTGTGTCTCAAGACGGTTGCGCAGCCGTCTGCAACCCGAGTGGGTCCAGGTGTACACACTCTGCAGAGTTAAAACTATACGTATAGCCGCGTCCTCGGTCATGGACACCCCTCGATCCGGCTTCTTCTGATTAGTGTTTTTGGGATATTCTACCTCTCCCCTTTCTCATAGCCTTGGGCTGGTTGAGAGCTGATAGTGCGGATTCCGGCTTGTAGCCGCTGAGATGGGAAGAGTGGGAGTCTTCCCATCGACTCGTGAGGAGCAGGAGGTGAGAATGCGACGGGACCCTGGTGTGCTAGGGTTGACCCGTGGAGATGATAGCTTGGGGAGTTGTTGGAGAACTTTATTTCTTTTGCTGCTGCTGCTGCATAGGAAACCCTCAGCTTTATTCCTTGATATATTTGATATACTAGAATTAGGCCACCTTAAAGCTGCATACGGATGGTGACGTGGACCTGTCCCATTCCTTGGGGACAGTTCGTGAGCTTGCAGGTTTACACTTGGATTCCGAGTTCAGCCGTCGGAGGATACTTTGAAGGGTTGTGTTGCTTCGCTCAAGGTTGCCTGTGGCGAAGACTGGAAATGAAGACTTGAAGACCTAGCTACCGCTTCGTAGGCTTTCTTCTTGTCGTTTAGCCCAAAGGGCTTGTATCAGCTACGTTTCCATATTATCCTTGTAATAATTGTACTCTGATTCGAAGTATGGATATGATATTATGCTGAAATGAGATCTGTACGTGATAGCAGTTGATTCTGGGACTATCACAATAGTACAGGGAGTCGGATTCTCCGATTTGGAAATCCGGGTCGTTTCACACTGAATCTATCATCTCGTCTCATGAGTCATGGCATCAATATATGTATCAAGTTGCAATTCTAGCTTAAGCAAATTAGAGGTAAAAATGTCCTTGAGGTAGAATTCAGCAAGTCGGCGTACCTTCTGTGCATCAAATGATGAATGAATTGGAAGTCTTCAATTACTCTCTCTTCCAGTTGCTCTGGCTCTTGATTTTGCTCTTCCACCACAGGAGATGAAGCTGAAGCACGTTTCTTTGCAGCATGCCTCTGGAACATAGAAGCAATGTCTCCATCCCTCTTCATAGTTCACAAATCCTACAACCAAATCGTATAATACATCACTGATTTCAGAGATAACAGACACAGTAAAGTTAGGGTTAGGGATTTGGGGAGAAACTAAAGAAAATGCAGGGGATTCTCACCACTCACCAGATGGGGACGCCGGTCGCCGCTGCCGCCGCCGGGCGCTAGAGTCCCGGAGAGCCGCCGGGCGCTGAGGACTCGCGGGAGGGCGAGGCTGTGAGGGGTGCCAGTGCGCCGGCCGCCGGGGAGCAGAGAGCAGGCCAGCAGGGGAACTGGGGAAGGGATGGGCCTGGCGGCTGGTGCTGGGCGGCCACTGCGCCGGCCGCCCGTGTGCCTGTCGCCAGCCGGGACGGGAGGGACGGAGGTCGGAGGAGCCGCGTCGCGCTGTCGCGACGCGGAGCCGGGGTCGGGAGACGCGAGACGGGAGGGAGAGCGACGGACGAGCATAGCAAGCCGGGCGAAAGGCCGAAGGAAGGAAAAAAAATACATACTAAGCTTGTTGGGCTGGGCTTAGGGTATGCCTCACCATACCTGTGCAGCCCACTGGATCTGCCCATGTTATCACAGTTGTTACAACAAAGCACGTTTCAAGTAACATAAATTTTTTCAGTAATACAGTTGATTGACTAATAAATATTCAACCGTAGAGAAACCCTACCATGTTATCTTATTAATGCCAGTGCAATTGAATCTGGCATTGATGAATCATCCACATGAGCTCATAATAGGAGTCAGCATGGGCAAGTTCTTGAAGAATTATCTATCAAAGACTATGCATGCTGTCTCTCAGCAGGAATGAATAATAATGATCCGTGAGCATCGTTGCCAGCTCGTGTTAAGAGTAGGCAGACATATTTTTCCCTCATTTATAATTTGAATTTTGTATGTTTTGAAAATGAACTAAGTTTTTCAAACAGACTCAAAAGGAAAGAAACTTTGGACTAAATATAGTTATATATGCCAAACCATGAATAGATGGATCTTCTCATCTTACACCCTATTTATGTTTAGTACTGAATTATAGCAAAATTTCTCCAAGGTTGCGCCAGGCCCCATGCGCGGACACTGAAGCCAGATCTCTTCCACGCAACAGGTTATGACTACAAGGCATGTTGCACTCACACAACTAAAGCAGAAAAAAGGGTAAAGCTAAGGTAGTATGTGTCCATTGAAAAAATCAAGAGTAAATTTATTGTAGTATATCTTCTGGTACACTTTGTATACTTGATGCTTTCTTCCTTCCGGTAACAGGCTTGATTCAATTAGGTCACCACTGCATCTGGAGAGGCTTTCTTGTCACCTATTCCAAGACAATTTCCAAGGTGATATTTTTTCTTATAATTTGGTTCCATCAAATAGATAAAATTGAAGAACCTAAGACAATCTGGGCACTGAATGCTACTAGTACTGGAAAGTAAATGTCAGCACCAAACATTGTCTTTCCATCATACGAGTGGCAAATCATCAAAACCTTTTTCTGGCGTCCCCTCTATATTTACATATGATACATAAAACATGAGGATTTCTGATGTCATTATATTCCCTTTCTTCCTTGGGACTGCAATTCGCTACAGCCAGGCCAAAGAGCAACATACATATATCTACTCCCATAGGAATGGAAGGCACTAGGAATTTGGCTGGCACATGTGCTCTGGAATTTTGATGTTTGTGGCAAGGAGGATGAAAGGTATAAGACGAAATATCGGTCAGGCCTAGGAGACAATTCAGAAATTGTCAAGCTGATGAGCAGAAACGAGACCATAATCCATTTTTGCCACACAACAGGACAAGGCTGTCCTTCAGTTTTGTGCTCAGCAACAACTCACAGAACTTGGAGCAAAGTGAAACGCACAGTTTGGCACATAGTGTATGATGCACAAGGTGACAGTCAAGCGCAATCCATCCGGGAATCCGCTGGGATGATGGAGAGGACAGAGGACATTCCGACACACACTAGCCACAATGTGTTTAATTGATCAATCCTTATCCGATCAGATTGTCGAGGCCAACCAGACAATAAGTACACGGTTGCAGGCTGCTACATTGGGCAGCAGGCGCCAGCTCCATATAGCCTACCGCGTTGGCCACGCTCATTGTTGACTCCGAGCCACATGATGGTTCGACGGTTCGTGCGTGTGTTCACAAGATGCACAACTTAAGAATTAGCAAATCCTTGTTCGATCCACTATTGGAGAATACGACATCGGTCCACTTCATTAGTTTTGGCCGCTGTTAGGTTTATGACTAATGTTAGAATTAGTTCTGAGCCTAACGGCTAGGAAGATTGGGTTAGTCTACACTGCCTCTGTCACTTTGGAGCAATCCCATGATTCGAAAATCCCATACCATGCATGCAGAGCCACGTGGCTCTTATCGATAGAGTTAATCGTTCGGTAAGCATGTCCGGGGGCAGTAATAATGCACAAGAAGCAAAATATAAACATGCATAAACCTAGGCCTTTGATACCATAAAAATTCATCTGGTGATTTTTACAGAATTGTACTTGTAAATGAAATGACTCGATTCTCATATTTGCCCAAACGGGGAGGCGTGAATTATGCTCTTTAAAAACTTAGACCTATAGATTTCTCTAATTTCACATAAAAATAATCATGCTGTCTAGATGTCCAACTATGGTTCTCCTAGTGTGTTTGCACTGTTCGAACAAACAGTTTTTCAATCTAGAACCAATCCTACATATTATAAGTCCTCCTTCCGAACTCCATTGTGCAGTGCTTTATATATATGCCCCTCTAGCGGCGCATTTCCCTGGCAGCTAGGTTCATTCAATGTGACCGCATATTTTCAGCAGTTATACTCTGCATACAAATACAAGAGAGTGGAGAGGGATAGACAATCCAAAAGGCGTGAAGAGAATTAGCTGTGATTGGGAGGCATCTGGTAGAGATAATTGGTTAGCTTATTGGCGACACCGGGCACACGGCCTCGCCTGGTGAAGCTTAATGTTACGCCACACAAACTTCTGTTAGCTTCGATAGCAAAGATGTCTTGCATTGCCTGAGAAAGACAGGAAATCATAAATTAGAGAGAAGAAAGAAACTTTAGGGATAAGAGTTACCAGCAACATACTTCAATCTAATGATCTCCAAAATATAAACATCCCAAGTGTCGCATGTGTTCCAACCCTATTTAATTAAAACTAGTTGTGGCATTCTGCTTAGCATGCTCTATTTTAGCTTTCATCCACTCTTCTAATCCTATATTTTATCAAGAAGAAAATATGAGTATATTTTCATTCTTAGGGATGACCAACACAAAGACAGCACAGTTTGAAAGCAATCTTAAGGACAATTGGTCACTGGCACCAGCCATCTTACCTTACCTTACCTTACCTTACCTCACACACCACACCATTGTCCAACCCCTGCTCCTCCTGCACGTAAACGTTCACCCTGCAACTAGAGTGAATGTGGCCACGACTACAATGAATGAAAGGGAGTCAGCGCAATCACTGCTGAGTTGACCAAAGTGAATGCAGGCACAAGTTCATCATAGGCAATACAACTAGAATTCAAATTTGTACAAAAGCACACTCAGTGACACCTTCTTAGGACCGATCATACACTACATTTCAAGTACTCACAGTCATTGTATTATATCATGAACTACCCTGCAAACTTTAGAATGTATGCATATAAAGTAATTCAAACACAGCAAGCATGCAGTGCACAGCTTTGAGTCTGAACCAATTCAAAAGTAATGTCGACGTCACAGTTGTGCTTTACTTTCCACTCTTAAAATTGAGAGAATGTTGCTGGTGGCTTTATTGTGGCATTTCTATGATTTTTTAATCACTAGCAGAGTACAATAAATTTGGTTCAATCTAGATCATGTTGTTTTGACCTCATGTAATACCTTTAAAGTTTAAACATAAGTCGTTTAGGCATCATTAACATGTTTTGTTCCAGTCTTACACCCTCCTTAATTTCATCGTCAACTAACATTGCCCTATACATATCAGTTTTGCCATGCTTCGACGAAATTACTAAATGAGGGTTAGATTGGCATTTCGATTCGAAGTAAAACATTTTATAGAATAACATAAAAGATTGATTGCTTTCCTCCTTTTCTTATTCTTCCTTTCCTTTCGACCATCACTCTCTGGATCTGGGATCGCTTTTTCCTTAGAGAGAGTTGTCTCCAGTCCCAAGGTATTCTCTACCTACCCACATGTGTCGGTTTCGGGTACAGGTACCCTTTTGTTGAAGGTCATTTTCCTGGGAGTATACACTACTACAGCAGGAGCATCACAGGCGGTTCGGTTGCCCACATCACAGGCGGTTTTCAAAAGTGGCGCTGGTTAAGTGGCGCTGATAATCGTGTTTTCACAGTCGGTTTTTAACCGGCTGTGAAAATTGATTTTCACAGCCGGTTTTTCTCTTGAACCGGCTGTGAAAATAGTTTCACAGCCGGTTTTAGACCTTCAAAACCCGCTTCGTCAGGCGCTACCACAGCCGGTTTTCATCCAAAAAACCGGCTGTGAAAGTGTATTTTCACAGCCGGTTTTCTTCTAAACAAAACCGGCTGTGAAAGGGCATTTTCACAGCCGGTTTTCGTCCAACCAAAACCGGCTGTGAAAATCAGTTTTCACAGCCGGTTTTCTGGGCAAAAAACCGGCTGTGACAGGGATTTTTCACAGCCGGTTTTTTGGGCAAAAAACCGGCTGTGACAGGGATTTTTCACAGCCGGTTTTTGCTCAAAAAACCGGCTATGATGCCCTTTTTCACAGCCGCTTTTTGTTATTTTCACGGCCGGTTTAAACCGGCTGTAATAACTCTTTTTAGTAAAAAAATAATAATTACGCATAATCTGGCAAGCACAATATTGCAATATATATCAATCCAGCAAAAACAAATAACAATACATCAACTCCGAATAATAATATTACAGTCTCACATTTGAGTCCAAACAGATCGAGTCCATACATATAAAGTCCTTACATAAACCATACATATATCAAAGTCCATACATGAAACCATACATATCAAAGTCCATACACCTAGTCCTAAATCACACAGAACTCACCACCTGGTGTCACAACATGGTCTAAAATAAATCCACATAGTTGTTCCTGAAGTGCCCAAATCTCACTAAGAAGCAACTCAGAAGTATGGAGACTACAATTCTGCACACAACACCATAATAGCAATGTAGTTACTGACAAAATATCAATGAATAATAAGAATTTTGTTTCTTATACTAAATATTCTGAAATGTATGTCAACTAAAATTAATTTCTTTTTATGATGATGAGTGTGTGTATTGGCTTATTGGGAATTCCATATAACTTTATTATTAACAAAGCTGAGGGTGGTTGATCAATGGTAAATAAAACGAAGTTAAGAATTTTGAAACTAGTTTTGAAGACAAATTTAGCCATTTTTAAATACTTAAAGAGAAGTGGACATTCAAATTTTAGACATGTTGATACAAGTTATCCAAAACAACATTCTATTAGGGTTTCGATTTTCCAAAGAGGGAGAAAGATGTTGAAATCATACTAGCTAGAGGAAATTATAAGTTGTTATTATTTCCTTGTTAGATGCCACAATCTTTCTTTGTAGTTATAGCATTACAGTACCATTATGAAGGTTTTCAAATTTTCAAGTCTCAAAATATTCAGAGATGTACATACAAGTGGGCATTTCTAGAAATGCAAGACATAGAGGGATAGTTGATGGTAAGAATATCTATAATTGTTTGTTATCAAGAACGGGCACAAAAATAAATAGGACAATAACAATGAATATGAAAAGTAAAACAATCGTTGCGTACCTGATCTGCTTGTTCTCCGAACTCATCATTAGTTGCGCATAGCATATAATGCATCACATAGAAGCCGCATAGATTGTTTCCAGCCGGCTGCCTAAGAATCCATTTCTTTTGAATGATATCAAATTTTTTGGTAAATGGCCTAAATATAATGCCCCCTTTCTTCCTGTACTTGGCAAAAGCACTGCATACATTACGAAGAATTGGTAACATTAGATGGTAGATTATCTAAAATACATATACACATTGAAAAGAAGAAAATGGTTGTCCTGACTTACGTGTTGAGGAGGTTGATGAGAGGTTGGATGTACTCAAGCTTCCTCCGTTTCGAGTCATAAACCTTAATAGTGCTCTGATCAAGGCATATGTCGATGAGAACATGGTGAAATCTGCATTTAGGATAAAACCAAATAAATCATTTCTAAAATTGACCAAAGAAAGTAGTGATTTGAAGACACTTACTTGCAATTGTATGAAAGAAGTATGCGCTTCTTGTCCTGCATCTTGAGCATAGCATGCACCAAGTAGGTTAAGCAGTGAGGCTTTTTAATCTCTTCCTCATTAATAGCTTGAGGGTCTAAGAATCCTACGTCTGTCGTGCCTTCTTCCTTCAACTTGTGTGCCACCATGCTACAAAATGAGAAACTTATTAGACAAGGTTTATTCATTCTATAAGTTGTAGGAAAAAGATAGTTTAGACACTTACAGAGAAAATAAACTCATGATTGAACAATCTAAGGCATTCTGCTGGTACAACTCATATAGCGACTCGAAATAAACCCAGAGTATTGCCTCTTTTGACTTGGACGCTGGCTTATGAAAATGTTCTTCCTTGTATCTCGCCCCAAACGCCTCACCACTCTGACCTTTGTACCATTCATGCAAATTCCGCATTCGCGTGGGTAAATGAGGTATTTGCCAGGGTTCCACAAGATCCCCGCCCGGTTGGAACGGCCATATAGGCGGCGGAGGTGTAAGCTTACCATCCTCTTCCAACTGTATAAGGTCTTCCTGTGTGAGGTTGTTTGCTTCTAAAAACTCTTCCCTTGCCTTCTTATTTTCCAGAAAGTTTTGATCGCTTAATTTTCGGTTGGATTGTTTACATATAGTGCGCCCGAAGTCTGATGGAGGCTTCCAGTTATTCCCTGTCTGTGGAACCATTGCTAATTTGTAGAAGTGAAGTACCGCCTCAATGGGTGGTGGCGCTTGGTCCTTTTCTGGCATTAGCGATGTTATACTCGCATTCACTTGCTTTTTCCTAGTGTCTTGGTTAGATTTGGTTGGCCTTTGCTCTTGCTCTTCCTCTTGCCCACATGGTGTATTAGCATACACTGGATTCTTAGAACATAACATAGCAGACTGCATGCTCTTTTCCCTTGTGCTCGGTGGCGTGCTCACCCTTGAACATCGGCCCTGAGAAACACGTTTTTTGGGCTTGGGGCTTGCTGATCGACTTTCAGATCCTTCTGGCTGTGGGAGTGCATCATTGTCAAGAATAGGTGACAATGGACGTTCATCCGACTCACAGTCTGATTCTTCAGACTCGTCGTCAAATGAGATATAGCGCTTACGCCAAGCCACGAAGCAACCAATGTTGTCCCCAATTTTCTTCTTATCATCCTGCCCGGGGATATCTAGCTCCACTCTACGGAACCTTTTCTTAACAATGGCATCAATGGTGACTTTGGCGTATCCATCCGGCAATGGACGGCAATGCAATTGAACCCCTTCGCCCGTAGGCCATGCCTGCCCAACCGCAACCTTGGTCTTCCAGAATTTGTCCTGGACATATAGCTTGCATTGTCTTGGTTCTGTGATCGCATCCACTGGGAAAGACAGGCCTGCATCTTCCGCAGGAAGCCCGACACTTCTGCAACTACTACGGTGCACGACAGGGCTAGTGTGAATATCACCGCCTTGTTCCGGAAGCGAACCTTGGTGCCGAGCCTGCTCGCTGAATTCCTTCCGAAGCTTCTGGGTTACTTGTTGAGTTACTTGTTCGGTTACTTGCTGGCGGACTTGTTCGGTCACTTGTTCGGCAACTTCCTGGCGAACGGCTTGTATCATAGAATTCCATTGGGACTCTCGTGCTGCCTTGCTCCTTTTATGGCTTCTGTATGTGCTTGCATCGTCTACGAAGGCAAGGCCCCAGGGAACAACTCCGGTGCCTCTTGTGCGTCCAGGGTGCTCTTTGTTTCCTAGAGCACGTGTAAGCACGTCATTCTCTCTATTCGGAATAAAGAGTCCGCCCTCAACTTCACTTTGGACTTGCTTTATTTTACTAGCTATTTTCCTGGATTCTTGTGTGCGGTAACTAAGGGAGCCATCAGGGTTGTAATAAGCACCACGAGCAAGCAGGTACCTCACGGCACGCTCATCCCAACCATCTGTCTCAAGCGTTGCACCAGAGCTTGTCACCGCTTCAGCCATCTCCTCCCAGTCGTTTATTTTCCCAAGGTACCCACGAGACCCACAATGATGGTGGCAGGTATTCTTAGAGGAATTAACTGTATTTTTTGAGCAGGTCTCTTGTACCTTAGGCGTCTCATAGTACTTACAGAAACGTTCCCA
The DNA here is from genome assembly GCA_004135705.1 of Alloteropsis semialata. Taxonomy (NCBI): domain Eukaryota; kingdom Viridiplantae; phylum Streptophyta; class Magnoliopsida; order Poales; family Poaceae; genus Alloteropsis; species Alloteropsis semialata. Next base: position 1,887 of record QPGU01000170.1, on the reverse strand, counting down.
ATACTGCTCCTGGTTCGGATAGTGTTTCCAGTTAGGCACCCGACCTTCCTTCCTCATCTTATTTAGTACCGTCCTAAAATTATTTGCTGACTTGCCCATCGTTTGCAGTACTCTGCGCTTTGCAAGTGCCTCTGAGTTTGGATCAGGGAAAATGAAATGTTCTTTCATCTTATTCCAACATAGTTCCTTTATCGGATTAGGAGGTTGCATTTCCGTTGCCTTTGAATTCCAGCCATGATATATGATCGGAACGTAATCCTTCACTATGCGCCCTGCGGCAGTCTTGTAAGGCCCTATAATCTTCTGTGGTGAGACTGGCTCCCCGGTGATATCTACACGGGTGATTATCATTCGGCCTGTTGGCATCTTGTTCGGGCCTATCTTGCCTCGGACTTTCGGTTCTTCCGACATTTCTGCCTCAGTCTGAACTGGCTTCTGCCAATACTAAACACTATTAATATCCAACGATGCACCTAATAATTAGGTTACTCATGTACACAACATTCTCTGATAAGCTATTATTTTGTTCAACGTCATTTTGGTCGAGGTTGAGGTACGCGGAAGGGCTCCCTTGGGCATCATCACTAGCCCCTTCGTCATTGTGCAATTCATTCTCGGCCTGTCTCGCTCGACGAGACGTGAATCGGTCGAATCGACCCATGATCTGCGTACATGAGTATGGCTATGGTACTTAGATTGGGGCGGTCTGCCACAAAGGTTAATCCCTTGACCATTACTTAACCTGTTTCAGTTACTTAATTCCAACTTAAATGTGTGATATTGCAAGAGAAAATGGATTATATATCTAAGTTCAGAAGTTTAAGTGCAAATTGGATGCTTCTATAGAAATCATGTTTAAGTACCAAAGAAGAAAATTGTCTAAAAATTCCTACATCAATTTTATCACAGACATAAATAAAAAGTAGACAAAAAAAATCTAATGAACAATTCTATTAGTCAAGGAGAGTCGTGGCCCTATTTGACGCAAGAGCTTAGTATTTTCTACGCTAAAGTATGAACTAAACATTCAAGGATCAGAAGCAGTGTATATATGCTGTAGGAAAATGATGCTTAGTCGTCTACAATCATACAATGAGTAAGCTGCTGACTGATGAGGAATTAATAAAAGCGTTAATTTTCATCATGGCTTCAATCCTGTGTGCATAGTGATAAATCAACTGATGGAGAATGTTCTTTAAAACATATGAAAATTTATAAGTTGCATCGACATAGATAGGTACCGTGCCTACTATATATGATCAGCTAAAATGTATGGCTATTAGCTGACAAAGTGAAAAAATGGAAGCAATATTGGGACCTGTTCATCCCACAGGCACAGGGTTAAAGCCATAGGGGCAACATAAAAGTCCCAAAACAAATGAAATGCCAAGTAAAATTGAAAATGTAACATCTCAGAAGCAGAAGCTATACGTTCAATCTTATGTCGGACAAACCATTGCTGGCAAGTGATCAGCAGAGATGAACAAAAGAAGCAATGTACAACTATATTTCCTACTGGGCACATTTTGGAAACCAAAGTATATGGACTCAAGATTTCATCATACAAGTGTAACAGACTCAAGATTTCATCATACAGGTGTAATAGACTCAAGTTTTAATCTAACATTAGATAAAACTATATCTGCTAAATGATCAGCAGAGAAGAACATTAACTTTTCCATGAATGAAAATTCACTTCCCTAGACAAAGTATCAAGGGCAATCTTGAGTCACAAAATGCACAACAGATTCAGGACACTAACAATTGCAATCAGGCTAGACAAAGCCCCAAAACAAGTAGGAAACTAAATGCACAACAGATTCAGGACACGGGCACAAATTGAGCCACAAAATATCAAGGGCACTAACCAGGGCGGCGCCGGGCGGG
>QPGU01000169.1:0-18972 GCA_004135705.1 Alloteropsis semialata | reverse complement strand
CCGTGCCGCCCTCGCCGCCGAGCCCGCGCCCTTAACTCCGGCCACCAGAGCTCCACCGGCCTCCGGCCGAACCTCCCCCTCCCCCCGCCTCTAAAAGCTCACCCCGCCGGCCCTTTGTGGCAGACCGCCCCAATTAATCTGGTTTAAACGCATGGGCCCACTATCTCAGCAGTGCTCCACGCCCTTAAACCGAGCTAATCGTGCAATCCGTCGGATACCTTCCCGATTAAACCACCTTTTCTCTCGACCGAAACGAAATAGCAGCAGTCCCACTCGAAGATGGGCTCAGGCAGTATAACTCATCACAAATTTTACAACACGGGGTTCACATAGATAATTATACAAATACAGTGCATATGTTTTAGTTATTACAAACCAGAGTTATAAAACAGCGGAAGTCTAAACGTCGATTGCACAAAACATCACATGGAGCCCACATATGACATTTAATTCCCGCGGCCCGAGTCGGACTCAGACGGCACCAACTCCACGGACCAACCATCAGGAAGCGTACACGGCCAAGTCAGAGCAGCAACAGGATCATAACCATCACCATTATCTGAAAAGTTAAGCCACAAGCAAGGCTGAGTATACTAATACTCAGCAAGACTGACCCGACAAGGTTAAGTACTAGACATGCAAGGCTTTCTGGCTGGGGTTTGTTTTGCCAAAAGCATCTACAAGTTGATCCCTAATTTCAATAATTTAGCCAAGTTTTAAAGTGAACTAACCATTACTAGATTTGCCAAGCTATCCAATAACATTCAGTGTCGAAAAATAATTGATTAATCATGACATAAGCATTTCTCATTTAACCACCCTTTTTAATCCCATTGGCCCAAGGACATTGATGTATGAAAAGAGATCAAGCAGCTTCATGTAACCGCGAAGGACGGACAACTTGAGTTGATTTTCAACCATGCATGGGACAACCTAATCGCACGACCCGTGAGAGACACCCAGGACCTCACGAGGCAACCGTCCCCATCTCTCCCTGCCATCTGCCATCAGGGCCCACTCCACCCGAGTGCACGCCCCAACGGACCCCAGGTGCCCGAGGCAAACCTGTGCCGCGGCCACTGCTACACTCGCCATCATCCCCCTCGCCCAATGGAGTAGGAAAGACCCGTCAGACATCAGTTTGAATCAAGTACTAGGTTTACCAGTTTACCACATTTCCCGGCATACGATTAGTACCTTCAAAAGCTTGACCAACATCGCCACACAATCAATGCCTTAGCCAATAATTTTTCTGTGCAAGCGGGGTGTTCAACCAAACAGAAATACCGCACAAGCCCCGCTTGCCGAATCTCTTCAATTGATAATAAAGTAAAAACCTATCTCTCGCGAGTGACAAGACAATCACTCGACTTCTACCGGTCCTAATTAAGCATGGCATTCTATATGACCTGCACATACTAGTATTAGGACATAGGTACCTAGGGATCATGCAACTAGGGTTTCAAACAACTCCTTAAAACTTAAATGCGCAAAGTAAGGCACAAAGTAGAAGAGTTAGTTTGAACAGTGGGTTATGCTCCGGGGCTTGCCTTCCTGATCACCGCTGGCCTTGGGCCCTTCCGAACTTTGGTTCGGGTCTTGTGCAGCAGTAAGGTTCAATTCAGCAGCAGCTGGATCGTCCACGGGCTCGACCTCGATCTTGTATATCCCGTCAACAAGGGTTTGCTCTACATTAAAATGCGGATGCATGAGATGAAGTAGTGCGACAAATCCATTACAGAATTACTGCAACAACTCACTAATACATCACTGGACAATCATTTATGGATTATAAACAATTAAGAAGTTCACAAATAAAGCAGGGTGGGTTGCTTTTAGTTGCTAATTAAACTTAACTCAATTCTGAAATAATATATAAAGAAATCTTATTAACCCTTTTTAATATGTTATAACCACTTAAGTTACTATATAAATTAAATAAAATATCCACAAATAACCACTAGTAATACAATGGAGTTTCAATTGCTAAATCCAATATTCAGCGCTCCTGGTTGCTTTACATGTTTGCAAAATTATTTTTACCACAAGAAAACTATTTATTAAATAAGCATTTCCTAACTAGTTCTTACCAAATAAAGCCTAGAAAATATATTTTCATAAACACAACTTAAGGTAAACATGTTTCTGTGTTCTTGACAGTTAAACATATTTTTCAGAAATTTTCCAGCATTTTACCTATTTATTTCCTATTTTCTTAACAGCCAACATTTATCACCAATTAGAAAATCATAATAAATTCTACACAAATGTTATGCAGCTGACATTTTTACTTCAAATACTATTCTACTAGAGGCATTTTATGTGAATTTGTCAGATTTTTTTGAGTTGTATAGAATATTTGGTGATTTAACCATTTTTAACTAGCTAGAAACAACTTAATTCCAAATCTACCAAAATCATGTATAAACTGTGGCCAACAGATACTCAAATCAACTCTACTGATCACAATAGATCCATCAAAATTGGTTTTGCATTTTTAGCACATTCCTATGATTTATAAAGCAATAAACATCCTCTCAAGCACATCTTCATATATTCAAAAATACATTGGGAATCACATAGATTATACATGCATATGATACACCACTGGAAAGATAATTTCTCAAGGATTCCAGAAAGTCCAAGTTTGTGATTTTACGGTTTTTGTGCGATTTTTGGTGATTTTCTAAATTTCAGCCAAATTCAAAAGGGAAGGAATACATCAATAGTAAAGGCGAGTTTACATCAGGGTCCTTGCAAGGTTTAAAATAATTGCAGATCAGTCCTTTCTTCACGAATAGGTCCTCAGATTCTTGCAGAAAACCCCCTGCAAGATTCCCACTTTCAAACATAAATCCATAATCTTGCACAAAACCCCCTAATGTTTCTATTTACATCGCAATCCAACCCACCTTCTTCAAGCTCGGTACAGACCCGAGCAGGTTCGGCTCTGGCTTCTGGCCGGCCGGCCAAGGACCGACTACTGGCCCCTCCTCCGGCCTGGGCAGGCGGCAAGGGCTGTGGCCCGCCCCTGCGACCCTGCTCGGCCGCGGCGTGCGGCCAGCCGGTGAGCAGCCGTGGCTGCCCACGCGCGGTTGCCGGCGGCGGCGCTGTGGGTCGTAGCCCGGCTCGGCTGATGGCGAAGAACGAGTGGGGTTTGGCCGGGGAGTATCAAGGCACTATGGGGAATCCATCTTGAGGATTGGATTGGATGGAGAACGAACGTGGAGCTACGATTTCGGAAGGATTGGATTCGGCCGAGTTCTAGCAATGGTGGCTCGATTTCTCGGAATTTCTTGCGTCTGAGCGATGGCGGAGATGGCTAGGCTCTGGAGGGCGGAGAGGGCGATGTGGTGAAGCGCTAGGGGTGAGGAATCGAGGAATGACGGGGTGGAGGGGGGTGAATTTGGTCGAGGAAGGACGGGCGCCTTTACTGTCCTCGGAGCTCGGTAATCCTTATCCCTCCGGCGAGGGACAGCGCAGCAGGGCCACCTGGACGGCACAAGCGGCGCAATGGCGCGAGGACACGCACCTGGCCAGCTGGAGGGCGGTGAATGGCGTCGACGACGCCGAGGCCGAGCTCCTGGGAACGTCGCCGAACTGAAGCTTTTCGGTTCAGTTTCGTGGCCGAGCGACGCAGCTGCTTCTTTTCGATTTTTCTCACGATTCCGTGTAGAAACTCAAGGAGCAACGAATACCAACTTTGTAGAGGATTCATAGGGCTACAATTCCTACAAAGGTACTTATACCATTTGCCCAACGGTTTGGAAGTTGCAAGGCCCTAAATCTCAGCCAAAAATTCGAATTTCTGAAATTTCTGAGTTTTGTGCAGCTCACGGGTCCAACTTTATCGGCCTTAATCTCCACTTTTTGTACATAAAAAGTTGATTCGACCAATACAAAAGTTGAAGATGGTACATCAGGCTACAACTTCTACAAAAGGAGTTATAGTGTTTCATCAATAGTTTGAGAGATAAATCATGGATAATCCGGCCAAAAATGCTATTAACTGACGAACTGAAAATCCTAAGTCTGAATCGAATGGTTTTAACCCGAATTCGACGACCTTTTTCTCTAAGATTTACGTACAAACATCGAGATCGTCCAATACAAAAGTTGTAGCTGGTACATTAGGCTACAACTCTTACAAAGAGTGCCACTACTTTTGGCAGCGGTTTGAAAGTTACGGGGCGACGAATATGGGCAAAAATCACGTTTTCAGACTTAGCCGAAATCGCCCAAGTGTTGAAAATTCAGAGTTTTTATCCGATTTTGGCCAAGGTTTTGAATTACCAAACCAAGTTCTCCTTGATCCACATCACCACCATTGTAAAGAGGGTACTTTGTACTCCAACTTTTATATTGGTGGAATTTCAAGTGTGTAGGCAAAATATAAAGATATTAGCCTCTCGAGAAGGGTAAAAAGCAATACCCGTGACACATGAAATGACGATCGAATGAGTTCAAAATCGAAATTCGAATTTTGTTTGAACTTTTCATACTCATGTGAGTTCATATACATATAGTTGACATTATTTGCGACATTTTGGTATAATTCTTTTACTTTGACTATTTTGACTATCTTGAGTTGACTAAGTCAACATATGCACACACTTAGCACAAACACTACACAATTATGCAATGATGCATTTCATAATGACTTTAATTAGTTTAATTAAGGGTTTTAATTACATTAGTGACACCGGGGTGTCACAGCCCTCCCCCCTTAAAAGAATCTCACCCTGAGATTCCGGTGCAGGAAATTCAGTGCGGAAAACGAAATTACCTGGAACGGAGCTCATAAAATCCGGATATTTAGATCTCAGATATGATTCTTCCTCCCAAGTAGCTTCGTCTTCAGTATGATTACTCCATTGAACTTTATAGAATTTTATAACCTTCCTTCTTGTGGTTCTATCCTTCTGATCAAGAATCTTAACAGGACGAACCTCATAGGTTAAATCAGGTTCAATGGGAATTTCTTCATATGAGATAGATTCTTCCGGAACTCGAAGACATTTCTTGAGTTGAGAGACATGAAATACATTATGTACGGCGGAGAGATTAATTGGGAGCTGCACCTTATATGCCACGGGTCCACAACTTCCAAGATCGGGAAAGGTCCAATGTAGCGAGGAGCTAATTTTCCCTTTACACCAAATTTTTGAACGCCTTTTCACTACAACACATATAGCCTTTTGTGACGAATACCTCGTGACAATTGATCAAAACGTCATAAGACCATTCCCTTTTGTGACGTTTTATAGGTGTAGGTACAATTTAGTGACGAAAGTGAGACGCTCGTCACTAAGACTAATCAGAAATCATCATAAACTATCTTAGTGCCATATTGTGACGAATATTCCTCCTTTCCATGACAACATAGTGAATTCAAGTACCATCTTGTAGCAAGCGTCACAAATTTATAAAATATTGAACCGTTGTTTTCCCTTAAGTTTATTTTAAAAAAAACTACATAGTGAATTCAAGTACCATCTTGCTACAATATTTATTTGGCATTATTTTTCTTAACGAAGTGCTCCAATGAATATCTTAGATAGGTTGGCCGCTGCTGCGTTACCGGCCCAATAGCGCACGTGGACGTGCGAGGCGAGAAAAGATTGTTATTTGTTGGTATTAGAAAAGAGCTAAAATATATATAGAAAAGAAGAGGGAACAAAAGCACACATCAAAGTGACTCGAACAAAGGACGTCGCTCAAAGCTGGGCAACCCTTACCACAGGCTCGTTTTTGCTAACTTTGGCTTTATTTTTATTAAGTCCAAATTAGATTTTTAGCCTTTATACTATGGTAATTATTTTTTGAGATTTCTCATTGTTTTTTCTAAGATTTTGTTTTGCCAACGCTGCCATGAAGGCCCGGCAAAAAAAATAAAATACAAAACATTCAGCACAGCATAGCTGGTATTCGTTTTGAGATTTCTCATTGTTTTATGTAAGATTTTGTTTTGCCAACGCTGCCACGGAGGCCCGGCAAAAAAAATAAAATACAAGACATTCAGCACAGCATAGCTGGTATTCGAATTGCGGCCTCCACGTATCCAAGCAAATGGCTAAACATAAAATTGAAAAAAAAGCAATAGGTGCCTGCAACAGCGTTCGAACCGGTGACCTTCAGTAGGTCAAGCACTTGGCCGTGTTCAGATCAGATGGTGGGGCAAATTTTTTTTCACCCTACTTTGACCACTAATTAAAGGTATTAAATAAAGTCAGTTTACAAAATTACCTCCACAACCTCCTGGCAAATTCGCGAGACAAATCTAATGAGGTCTTTGACCGCATGATTAGAGAATGATTACTGTAGCATTATTGTAGCAAACCATGGATTAATTAGGCTCGTTAGATTCGTCGCGCAAAGTTGCACTCATCTGTAAAAAGGTTTTGTAAATAGACTTTATTTAGTACTCTATGCATGCAAGATTCCTTAGGGACAATTTATTGTCCCCAATGATCTGAACACGGACAAACCACTAGAGTAGAGCCGCGTTTTGAATTTCTTATAAGACAAATAAATTTATTAATTCAATACCAGCTGAACTGAGATGAAAAACACGGTATCTCCCCGGCCCCCTCGAACTCCCCTCCTCAGATCAGCGCTACTATCTCCCCACCGACGCCTCCTGCAGTTCGGCGTGGCCGCCCCTCTATCCCCATCGACAACTTCGGCAACGGCGGACGGATCCCCCGCTGGCGGCCACCCGGATCCAATCCTGCGATGGCGCGTGCGAATCTAGGCGGGGATCGTGCGGGACATGGACGAGCGGCTCCCAGCTTCCTCCCCAGATCCAGGACACAGCCTCCCTCCCTCCCTCCCCATCCCTCTCGCTGCCGGCGTCGGCGACCAGAAGTCCCGAAGGCGTATGGGACTGGCTCTCCGCGCGCGTGAGGCCCCCTTCTCCCGCGCCATCGCCGCCGTCAAAGTCGCCTGCACCGCGGGCATGGCCGCCAGCCGCTGGCGGCGCCTTCCAATGATAGTAAGACAACTCCCTTTTCCACCTAGTTTCTCTACCCTAGTCTTTAGCTTTGCTCTCTGTGTTGCTGTATCGCGCAAGGACCTCCGATTTTGCCTGTATTCCCGCTCCAGTGGTGCCTTCATTCCTTGGGTTAGTTACTATTGACAGTATGATGTGGTTGTGGACTAAATCTACTTAACGAATTGAGGACGGGAATGTGGGGTCCTATGGCAATTTTGGTTCCTTATTAGGATTTAGAAGCTAGCTCTTGGTTCTTGACCCTTCTGAGTTGCTAGAGCTAGGAGCCAAAGAAGAAATATATAATGATGTTTTGCTGTTGTTTTGAATCGGTGTCCTTTGCTGGTTCCATTCATTTCGCTTAGATGCGGTGGCTGGTTACATTCATTTCGCTTCTTTAAACAAAAAGGTGTTAATAGCTTTGTCTTAGTGATTGTAAAACTAATTTTCATCTACTGCATTGATGCTTTTGTCTATTTTTTCAGAAACTACTGCACTACATGCTTTCCTGTGATTTCAGGAACTAAACAAGATATATTTGAGTTGGGAGGGTCAGAATCTACACAGAAAATTTAAAGTAATTGGAGAATATTTAGTTTACCAGATATTACTCTTTCATTTTTTTGTTTCGAAAGTCTATATAAAGTCTATCGTTTAGCGGTTGGACATTGGAAAATATAATTTTGATGTGGTGAACAGTTGACTGAAATTAATGCATTTCGTTCTCTTTTGTAGGAGGATTAACTATGTAAAGAATCTGACACTTCACACAACATCAGTTCTGTCCACTAGTGCTAATGGTCACTGGCTCAGAATTGGCACTGCCGATAATTTTATGTCTCTTTTACATCGCAAGAAAGATTTGATGGCTTCTCAAATAGAGGTTCAAAAGCTGCAGGATGGCAGCGTTACAGAATTCCCCTGAAAACTGCTATTGTGGTATGCATCTCATCTTGACTTTCCAATTAGAATTATTACTTGCTCGTAGCCTAGTTGTATGGATCATTACTGAATCAGAAATCACATTATTTCGCACACAATATCTCTGAAATTATGTGTACCAGTACCTCTGATATCTGAACTCTCTGCAGCACGATTTGCTACGAATTGCAACAAAATTGACATACAAGAAATAGATTGCCTTGTTTTTAAAATAGTTAAAGAATTCAAAAGGTGAACTGAGATAAAGCCATCTGATACCGATAAGTTGTAAACTTCTTGGTGTCAATTGTTCAAGAGTATTTGTTAATGTTAATCGTTCTCGGATTTGCACTTGTGATAAAATCATAAAAATATGATTTGCACTTGTGATAGAAATATGATTTGCACTTGTCTGTACTGTCTAGTGTATCCAGTAAATGCTAATGAGTTTGGCTCCATTCTGATGTTCTTGCTAGCCTGTCCAGGGAATGGAGTGGTGCCCAGTTGATAGAAACAATGTCATTTCCTGGGCATTTGAAATTCTTGTGCTCCTGTCTGGTCTCCTGACAAATCCTTAGCTAGAGACTTCAGTGCTCACAATTTGGTAATACAAATCTAACACTGATGATATTCAGAAATGACGCTCTTTTCTCTAGCTAATTACCTATTATTGTTCATCTTGGCAGCCTCCTGGAGATCTGGTCTTCAAGAACCATTGGGGCTAAGTAATTCAGTGACTTACTGAATGTCCTCATCGCAATGTGTATATACTTTATACAGTTCTGTTTATCTGCATTGAACAATATTTAGAAGGCATGTTGATCCTGATCTCATTTAGGAAAATGCTACTTTATACAGTTCTGTTTATCTGTCTTCCATTAGCATTTGTGCATGCTCTCCTTAAATGCCTATAGTATTGCTAGCCAATTGTAACCTGCTGAAATGTCTTGAAACTCTGATTTGTGTGTGATGACGACTTGTGTCGGGCTTGGCTCTTTCAATAGATGCTAGTAGACTCCTGATTATCTTGCCATGATAAACTCATCTTATGCTATATTTCTGTACTAAATTCGAAGTACTCCAGAGCCATGAGTTGTAGTTAGCTTTTAGCTCTTAGTACTAATATCCACCATGCCATTAGTATATCTACCTTAATCTTAATGAGATATGCGTTTGAAAGAAATGGTGGTTTGTAGATGCGAAATGAGCTGCTAGAATGATAACTATCCTCACCACTGATTTAAAGCAGTTAACCATGATTATTTTAAAGGATATGTAGCCTTAACAATTATGGACAATTAAAAAAAATATATAATAGCTTTTTCTGTTTCAAAAGCATAAGGCCAACTTTATTTGATAATTAAAGTTCAGATTACTACCTGTAATGCATGGCACTATTTGTGTTAACAAAAGGTTTTGAGTCATTATCTAAACAAGCACTAGTGTCTTATGCTCATCAATCCAAATAAACTTAACTTACTATTGTTTTATTTGTGCAGGAAGCCCAGTGCTACTAGCCTAGTATGGACATATTTTTTAGATGCTACTATTTTCCTGAGAATTTGACTTTGTATTCAATAGTTTTTCTGTACAACTATTTTTTGTATGGATGTCGGAAATTTGTTTTGCTATAGATTGTGTATATCTATTTGTATGGATGGACCATGAAAGTGTGTATTGAATTGTTTTGTAACAGCAATATGAGGTATTACATGGAAATGATGTTTTGTAAATGCAAATGTGTTGTTTATGTAGAAATAAATGGACCAAAAGACGACGTTTCATTTGTCACAAAAATTTTATGACGAATCAATCGTCACAATTGATGTGCCATGTAAGATCCTAATCATCGCCATGTCATATGAACAGAACATTTTGTGACATTTTTTGTCCTACGTGGCACTTTGCACAGGTATTCTGGGTAAAGGATTTGTGACATTTTTTGGGCTTAATAGTGACGGAAACTAAGCGTCACAAATTAGTGACGACATAAAGATCGTCACAAATTTTACGACGAAAAAACATGTTTTCGTCACAGTATATCTTTTATGACACACTATAGGCGACGAACTAGTTTTCGTCACGCGAATGTCACAAAATGCAAAATACGATGAAATTTACTGTTTTGTGACATAAATGGAACGTCGCCTATCCTAACATCTCTTGTAGTGTTTGTTGGTGAAACCCGAATATAAACATGATCACCCACTTCAAAGGCTAAAGGCTTTCTTCTTTTGTCATAATAGCTCTTTTGGCGGGATTGTGCAGCCTGAAGATTTTTCTGGATGATTTTCACCTTATCTTCAGCCTCTTGGACTAAATCCGGTCCAAAGAAATTCTGTTCACCGGGTTCGGACCAATTCAAAGGGGTACGACACCGTCGCCCATACAAGGCTTCGAATGGTGCCATTCTGAGGCTTGCTTGATAGCTATTGTTATATGAAAATTCCGCCAAAGACAAGCATTGCTCCCAATTTTTGTCATAATGTATGACACAAGCTCTAAGCATATCCTCCAGTATTTGATTTACTCTTTCAGTCTGCCCATCAGTTTGAGGATGATAAGCAGAGCTACGGATCAATTTGGTGCCTAGGGAAGTATGCAATTGTTCCCAAAAGCGAGCAACAAATTGAGTACCTCGATCAGAAATAATTGTCCTTGAATTCCATGAAGACAAACAATTCGGTCGATGTAAATTTCAGCATACCTCTTGACTCGATATTCGGTGCTAACTGGAATGAAATGGGCTGTTTTAGTGAGTCTGTCCTCTATAACCCAAATAGAGTCATGTTTGTGACTTGTGCGAGGTAAGCCGACTATGAAATCCATACTTATATCATCCCATTTCCAAGATGGAATGGGCAGAGGTTGCAATGTTCCGGCCACCTTGAGATGGCTTGCCTTCACCCTTTGACATGTATCGCATTCGGACACATATTTCGCAATTTCTCTTTTCATTCTCGTCCACCAAAAATTATCTTTCAAATCTTGGTACATTTTATTGCTACCCGGATGAATAGAGAATTTTGATAGATGAGCCTCATCAAGAATTTGTTTTCTCAACTCATGGTCCTTAGGTACCACAAGTCTTTGCTCAAACCAAAGAATACCCTCCAATCTTGCCGAAAACATTTATATTTGGGCAACCCTTGAGCTAGCCCTTGTCTAATATGAGCAATTCCTTTATCTTTTGATTGGGCCATGACAATTCTTTCTCTCAACGTGGACTCTACCACCATATGGTCTAATGAGCCCTGAGGAACAATTTCCAAATTCAACTTGGACATCTCATGGCAAAGAGTGTCATTAAAGGATGTTATGGTAAGGCAATTGCACTGAGCCTTGCGACTTAATGCGTTCGCCACCACATTGGCCTTGCCGGGATGGTAGTGCACCTCAAGATCATAATCTTTGATTAGCTCTAACCATCTTCTTTGACGCATATTTAAATCAGGTTGAGTGAAGATATATTTGAGGCTCTTATGGTCAGTGTAAATATTGCAATGCGTGCCCATAAGATAATGCCTCCAAATCTTTAAGGCATGAACTACAGCAGCCAATTCCAAATCATGAGTGGGATAATTCATCTCATGAGGCCTAAGAGCTCGAGAAGCATAAGCAATGACTCGATCTTCTTGCATAAGCACACAACCCAGACCAGTGCCAGACGCATCACAATAAACATCAAAAGATTTGGATGTGTCCGGTTGAGCTAGAACCGGTGCTGAGGTCAGAAGCTTCCTCAATGTGTGGAAGGCTTGCTCACATTTCTCACTCCACATAAATTTCTCTCCTTTCTTGAGGAGTTTCGTCATAGGCTTGGCAATTTTGGAGAAATCCGGAATAAAGCGGCGATAATATCCGGCTAAACCCAGAAAACTCCAAATTTGGTGGACTGATTTAGGAGGCTTCCAATCCAGTACTTCTTGCACTTTTCCTGGATCGACAGCAATTCCCTCGGCTGAAACAGTGTGCCCCAAAAATTTTACACTGGACAGCCAGAATTCACATTTACTGAATTTTGCATAAAGCTGATGATCTCTGAGGCGTTGGAGCACAATGCAGAGGTGCTGAGCGTGTTCCGCCTCATTTTTGGAGTAGATCAGAATATCATCAATAAATACAACCACAAATTTGTCTAGCTCAGGCATAAAGACCGAGTTCATGAGATACATGAAATATGCCGGAGCATTTGTGAGACCGAAAGACATCACTAAGTACTCATAGAGTCCATAGCGAGTTGAGAAAGCCGTCTTCGGTATATCACTTGGCCTAATCTTGATTTGATGATACCCAGAGCGAAGATCAATCTTCGAGAATACTTTTGCTCCAGACAACTGATCAAAGAGTGCGTCAATGCGGGGAAGAGGATATTTATTTTTGATAGTCACCGCATTGAGAGGTCGGTAATCAACACATAACCTCAGAGTTTTATCTTTTTTCTTCACAAATAGAGCGGGGCAGCCCCATGGTGAAGAGCTAGGACGAATATATCCCTTATCGAGCAATTCTTGAAGTTGGACTTTCAATTCAGCTAATTCTTTAGGTGCCATTTTATAAGACCTTTTGGAGATGGGAGCTGTACCGGGTTGCAGTTCAATCACAAACTCAATTTCCAGGTCAGGCGGCATTCCCGGTAAATCATCAGGAAATACGTCCAGGTATTCACATACAACCGGAATCTTCTCCAAAGGGGTTTCAATTGCAGAGAATGCACAAGAATTGCTGAGTTCTTGACGAGGCAAATATAGTGCTGATGCCCCATAGGTTGGAGAATTAATTTCCACACAACGGAAAGAAATATCTAAATTGACCCCATGATTTTCCATCCAATTCATACACAAAATAATATCTATCCCTTGATTCTTCAAGAGAATGAAATTAGTCTCATATACTTTACTACCCAACTTGAGAGGTACCCTTTGCACAATTTGATGAGACCCAATTCTACCACCAGGGGTAGAGATGACATATTGTTGAGTAGTGTGCATAAAGGTAAAATTATGTTTGGCAGCAAGTTTATTACTCATGAAACTATGTGAGGCTCCAGAATCAAACAAAACATGTGTAGGCGTATTTCGGATAGAGAAAATACCCGACATTACTGGGGCACCAGCAGGGAGGTCATCCATAGTAGCGAAGTTCAGTCTGCCCTGCCTGACAACTGCCACTCGCTTCTTGCCTGGATTATTTGCCGGCCTTTGGGCATTATTTCCACCCTGCTTGGGCAACTTGCAATCTCTCGCAAAGTGACCTGGCCTGCCACAGTTATAGCAGGGAGCATTACCGGGACGAGGTGGCTGCTGTCCCTGAACTGGAGCACGATAACCCTGAGTTTGCTGTTGGGGAGGCCTGATAACCCACGACCCTTGCTGCGAGGCCCTCTGAAAGGACTGAGAAGGAGTCTTCTGCACCAAACGAAATTTGGGCGGTGGAGAGCTAGATTGGCCAACTGGGGCCTTCCTCTTCTTCTCAGCCTTGTGAGCATTCATGCTATCTTCCTTGGTAATGGCCATATTCACCAAATCATTATAGCTGCCTGCCTTGACAAGAGAAAGTTTGTCCCTCAGCTTTGAGCTAAGGCCCCGGCGAAAGCGATCTTGCCTTTTTGCATCAGTATCAACATGATAGCCCGCATATCGTGCCAACTGATTGAAAGCCTGGGCATACTGCATCACATTACGGGTTCCCTGAGTAAGAGCTAGAAATTCATTCAGCTTACGATCCATAAGACCAGCTGGAACATGATGAGCATGAAAAGCCATCTTGAATTCCTCCCAAGTCACAATATGATCGGCAGGGAGCATGCCAATATGAGTGTCCCACCATAAACGCGCCGGACCGCGTAACTGCTGAGCGGCAAACCGGAACTTGTTGGCATCCGAGCAAGGAGACACCAACAGGGAGAACTTTGACTCAATGATGTTGAGCCAAGCGTCAGCATCCAGAGGATCCTCCGTCTTGGTGAACAGAGGTGGCTGTGTACTTGTGAAGTCCGAGTACGTCGCCTCCTGAGGATGTTGATTGTGACGTCCCCCATTATGTTGTGGATTCAATTGCCCCTCGGTCAAGCGCCGAAGGAGCTCCGTCTGCATAGCCAGCACCTCGGCGAGGTTGGTGGGCAGAGGTGGTGGAGGAGGTAGGCCACCATCGGGATTTTTCGACATCTGCATTCATCCACAACTCCCATTAGTCATGCAAGTTTTGGAATTACAAAGCAAATGGATGATCAAAATTACCAACAATCATAAGAATGATTTCTCGCAAGGTTAATATAAATCATCATTCATTATGTCGATACTCGCATCCTTAACTTGCTAAAGGGCAATGAGAAAACTATCCAATTTTGGATGCATTGCTAATGTCAACTCCGGGGGTGTTAACAGATTTTTGACATGAGATTCAAAAATTCATATCTGCAGTTCTGTTAACCCAAAATTCTCATCTTTTGCCAGAAGAGAGCTTAGGTAATTGTCTAAATATTTTGTATTTGGTGGTCAGGCTGGTTCCAATTGGAAGGAGATGAAATTTGCAAATTTCTAACTGTCTGTCCTGCTGGAATTTTCAGCAAGCAGGGTCAGAATAAATCGAGCATAATTTATGTTGTCTTGCTCCAAAAGAGTTGAATTTTTGACACAACCTAGATCACAAAATTATGCACAAGTTTGGTATTCATGACCTTTTTGAAAAACATCATTTTCAAGTAGTAAAGATGAGGACAAGCTGATTGCAACAAAGCTGAAAACAGCATATATACATAGATGGTTCTTCCATACTAGTGGTATATATTACAAGATCCATGGGATAATTTACATCACCTACTTGTGGCATATCTCACAATATCCATGAAACAATTTACATCATCCATTCAATGATTACATTCATGGATACAAAAGAGAGTCAGTTTCCAAAAACATCATCTAGTCGGAGTCAACAAGGTAGATCATCTCGGGATCCTCCTCATCATCGGACCCATCGATTCCACCATTAGGAGGTGGTGCCTGGTTTACTGAGCCCTCTCCATCTGACATGGCAGGGCCATTGAGCTCAACCGGCGGCCCTGAAACGGAGTCCAGGCCTGACTCGCCCTGCACGGGCAGCTCTGGAGGCACAGGTGCTGGGGGAGGGTGCTGCAACTCTGCAATCACCTCCTGAGCTTCATTCAGGTCATCCTCCAACTGGGCCACTAGCTCGTGCTGCCCGACTAGCTCTTCGTTCAGGTGGTTGACTTGGTGATCCAAGCCCCTGACCTGATCCGCTAGTGCCTGAGCTGCTGCTGCCACCAAACGGTTCTGGTGGACGAGTGTCTCAATGAGGTCAGCAGATGCCCTTCCATAGTCAACCAAGGCATTCATGGCAGGGTTCTGAACTTGGGCCCTGCTGTCCCACCACAGGATGGCATTTCCCGGCCGTGGTGGAAACAAGGCGGCCGGAGTGTCGTAGAGCTGCACCTGATGTTGCTGCCCAAATAGCAGCAACGCGTGCTGTGCCGCGAGCTCGCAACCGGACAAGAAAGCGTGGGCCCAGGTGGACACCACCAAATCTTCCGGCCTCACTGCAGGTGGGCTCAGAATGGTGACGGTGACCTCGAACTGCATCACGTTCCACTCGACGCGGTGCACCCCCACGTAGCGAGGCGGCTCGGTGTACCCGCAGCGCTGCACCGTCTCCCACAGAAGCGCGGGAAAACCCCCCAAGTGGAGGCACGTGGAGTGGTAACGTCCTTGCTCATCGATGTGCATGGTACAGTTGCTAGGACCGGCCATCTGAAAAAATTGAACCAAAATAGAGTTTAGTCCAACATTTAGCTATGAAACGGCATAACTCAAAATGGACAGATTCTGGACTGAACTTTCAAAAATTCATAACTCAAAATTGAGCAATCCAAAAATCATGAAATTTCATCAGAATGTTACTAGATAAGTTATCTACAACTTTGGTATTCTGGGTCCAGGCTAAATACATCAGTAAGATGTTCAATTCCTTAGAGTTTGATAACCAGTGCATGCTGGAATTTCAGCAGCATAGAGAGGTAGTAAAAAGGCTATATCTCTTAATCCGCTGGGCCAAATGACCTGAATTTTTGGCAACAAATAGAGCATCAGTTGGCAACAACTTTGTTATATATGAGTTTCAAAGGAAACATCATTAAAAAGGGGAAATCATTGCTGCAATCAGATCTGCACAAAGTTGACAGAAATCAGCACCATGGTAAAACTGACATATCTCCCAATTAGTGGGGCCAAAAATTTTGAAATTTTGATAGGAGCTAAACAATGAAATTTGGAACAACTTTTCTAATTTGAGCCTTGGCAGTTGGGGTGGTCTTGTGGGTCGAAAAGCTTATACCAACAGACAGGGTCAAAAGTTCTTCAATTACCCTTAGGTGTTTGACATGAACTCCACTCAATGGAAAGTTTTTAAGGAATTCCTAGAGGCTCACTAACCCATATCTAAATGAATTCATGATTTACATGTTATTCATAATATGATGCATGCATGAGTCGACCTACTCGCCCTCACAAAAGGAATAACTGCCAAGTATTCTTGGACTTACGAAGTTAGAAATCGGTGGCACATATATATACGTCTCTCCTTATAATATCTATTCGATATTCTAGCGAACACAAACCTATGGCTTCGTGGTTAGTGTACCTGCAGAAAATTTTCATCACTGAACCGTTCGTGCCAGCACTCACGAACAGCCCCCATGTACCTCACGCCACATGGGTGACGCATATGCGGTTGCCCGCATATGATAACCACATCCTGTTGCTCATTATAAAAGCAACAGTTCAACCAGTAAAGTAAAAGCACTACAGTCATTATAACACCAAAGATGTTATATTGACTGCACCCCAAGTAGGCCACTGCTTGGGGAACAGCGTCCAGTATTCACACCCTCTGGCAATGGGCGACCATTTACTCACCTGACGTCTGTTTGCGTCGTTACAGAATTGAAATTGCAGAAAATAAATGTGCTGGGAGTCAGTGATATACATATATATATATATAAGCCACCTAAAGACTACCCATACATACCCTAGGGCTCTCGTTCTATTCTTTCCATCCCTAGCGTAACCAACGGTGTTTTCAAAAGTCCAGATTAGGTTTTACAAATCAAGAAAACACTTTTAAGACTTGTCATACCACCCGCTGCCTATTTTTTGGCTCTGATACCAGTTGTGGCAGACCGCCCCAATTAATCCGGTTTAAACGCATGGGCCCACTATCTCAGCAGTGCTCCACGCCCTTAAACCGAGCTAATCGTGCAATCCGTCGGATACCTTCCCGATTAAACCACCTTTTCTCTCGACCGAAACGAAATAGCAGCAGTCCCACTCGAAGATGGGCTCAGGCAGTACAACTCATCACAAATTTTACAACACGGGGTTCACATAGATAATTATACAAATACAGTGCATATGTTTTAGTTATTACAAACCAGAGTTATAAACAGCGGAAGTCTAAACGTCGATTACACAAAACATCACATGGAGCCCACATATGACATTTAATTCCCGTGGCCTGAGTCGGACTCAGACGGCACCAACTCCACGGACCAACCATCAGGAAGCGTACACGGCCAAGTCAGAGCAGCAACAGGATCATAACCATCACCATTATCTGAAAAGTTAAGCCACAAGCAAGGCTGAGTATACTAATACTCAGCAAGACTGACCCGACAAGGTTAAGTACTAGACATGCAAGGCTTTCTGGCTGGGGTTTGTTTTGCCAAAAGCATCTACAAGTTGATCCCTAATTTCAATAATTTAGCCAAGTTTCAAAGTGAACTAACCATTACTAGATTTGCCAAGCTATCCAATAACATTCAGTGTCGAAAAATAATTGATTAATCATGACATAAGCATTTCTCATTTAACCACCCTTTTTAATCCCATTGGCCCAAGGACATTGATGTATGAAAAGAGATCAAGCAGCTTCATGTAACTGCGAAGGACGGACAACTCGAGTTGATTTTCAACCATGCATGGGACAACCTAATCGTACGACCCGTGAAAGACACCCAGGACCTCACGAGGCAACCGTCCCCATCTCTCCCTGCCATCTGCCATCAGGGCCCACTCCACCCGAGTGCACGCCCCAACGGACCCCAGGTGCCCAAGGCAAACCTGTGCCGCGGCCACTGCTACACTCGCCATCATCCCCCTCGCCCAATGGAGTAGGAAAGACCCGTCAGACGTCAGTTTGAATCAAGTACTAGGTTTACCAGTTTACCACATTTCCCGGCATACGATTAGTACCTTCAAAAGCTTGACCAACATCGCCACACAATCAATGCCTTAGCCAACAATTTTCTGTGCAAGCGGGGTGTTCAACCAAACAGAAATACCGCACAAGCCCCGCTTGCCGAATCTCTTCAACAGATAATAAAGTAAAAACCTATCGCTCGCGAGTGACAAGGCAATCACTCGACTTCTACCGGTCCTAATTAAGCATGGCATTCTATACGACCTACACATACTAGTATTAGGACATAGGTACCTAGGGATCATGCAACTAAGGTTTCAAACAACTCCTTAAAACTTAAATGCGCAAAGTAAGGCACAAAGTAGAAGAGTTAGTTTGAACAGTGGGTTATGCTCCGGGGCTTGCCTTCCTGACCACCGCTGGCCTTGGGCCCTTCCGAACTTTGGTTCGGGTCTTGTGCAGCAGTAAGGTTCAATTCAGCAGCAGCTGGATCGTCCGCGGGCTCGACCTCGATCTCGTATATCCCGTCAACAAGGGTTTGCTCTACATTAAAATGCGGATGCATGAGATGCAGTAATGCGACAAATCCATTACAGAATTACTGCAACAACTCACTAATACATCACTGGACAATCATTTATGGATTATAAACAATTAAGAAGTTCACAAATAAAGCAGGGTGGGTTGCTTTTAGTTGCTTATAAAACTTAACTCAATTCTGAAATAATATATAAAGAAATCTTATTAACCCTTTTTAATATGTTATAACCACTTAAGTTACTACATAAATTAAATAAAACATCCACAAATAACCACTAGTAATACAATGGAGTTTCAATTGCTAAAAC
>QPGU01000168.1:0-19101 GCA_004135705.1 Alloteropsis semialata | reverse complement strand
TCTGTGCACGATGATGGCGGGGTTCCTGTTCTATTCTACCTGAGCCGCGACTCGTCCGTGAAGCGGGTGACGAGCTTGGCGGTGTCGCGCCACCGGCACGCCTCGCGCTCCGTCTCCCGCAGCTTCCGCCGCGCGCGCTCCAGCGCCGACTCCAGCTCCGCGATCCGCGCCTCGTGCCGGGACTGCAGGAGCACGTGCAGCCTCCGCTCCAGCTCGCGGGCCGACACGCCGCCGTGAGGCGGGCTCTTCGCGTTGCTCTCGGCGTCGCGCTCGTACTCACTACCGGAACCAGCGCGCAGGGGAGGGGATCAGGGGAGGGGCTCCGCCGCCGGCCTCTGGGGGGATGGAGCCGGGGAGCAGATCGAGGGGGCGGATGGTTCGGGAAAAGAAGAGGAGGGGAGGAGGGAGAAAAGAAGAGGGGAAGGGATAAGGCTGGGAGGTGGGGCCGGGAGCTTTGCCGTGCGCTGCTCCAAGGGCACACGGCAAATATTTCTTTTTGCCGTGTGCCTCATTCCAGCGCACGGCGAAGAGGTGCTTTTGCCGTGTGTTTTAACATGGCGCACGGCAAATCAATAGATTATATAATAGTGATTAATTAATTAAAATTATCAACTGGATTCTAAAAATTATTAAAAATTAGTACGAAATAATTTATGTTGTCTATTGACTATAGAAAAAATTTAGAAGTCAAACTTCAATTCGAATGTCATTGTGCCTATAAATCTAACTGCATATCTCTCTACTCTATGAAACTTCTTCGGAGATGCTTCAGTTTATAAGCATCATACATGATGAATCGTGCGAAACTTTCTTCATTATTTACCACAGCCTATACGTATGATATCATGAGATATTGACAAATCTCATGATTTTCAGACTTCATTTGTATTTTTTAAAATTTTAAAACTATTTGGACACACGGGCGTGGTCGTGTTTTCTGGTCAAGATGATCAAAATTTCTTTTCATTTCATGAGTAAGATCTTAAATTGGGCTAAGTAACATGAATATCATTTTTTCACTCATTTTATTCTATTATTTGAATCACTTGCAGTTCAAATTTGACTTGATTCAAAAAATTACTTGAAATGCAATTAATTAGTTAAATATATCAAACAAGTACAAAAATGTACACAATTTTAACATGGAGTATCAAATATTGTATGTAGAGGGTAGAAAAAATTTGAAGGTAAGATGAGAAAATTTTTGTGAAACTTTGCCGTGCGCCAAGGAATAGCGCACGGCAAAGCCTACACTTTGCCGTGCGCCATGAAATAGCGCACGGCAAACTTATGAGTTTGCCGTGCGTCACAAAAAAGCGCACGGCAAACAAAAAGTTTGCCGTGCGCCAAAAAAAAACGCACGGCAAACAATAAATTTGCCGTGCGCTTTTTCTTCGCCGTGCGCCCTCTAAAAAGCGCACGGCAAAGAAGCTCTTTGCCGTGCGCCCGATAAAATGCGCACGGCAAACATCGGGGCGCACGGTAAAAATCAGTTTTCCCGTAGTGATACTGGAAGAACAGGGTGATTCCTTTTTATTTTCTGTTGATGTTGATGCTCCGATCCATAAGCAAAACGGAACATGTGATCAGCATTTAACACACACGATCTATTAGGAGATTCCAAAATATCATAATCTGGATTATCGATGCTTACAACGTGTGATGAAGACATGCCACAACATGGTCTCAATGACGTTGAAGGTGCACAGGTCACCTTTCTTTAGTCTGTTCTCCTTGCAGAAGCAGTTCCAAGAGGGTTTTTTTTACCGTTGGGAACCGGTCCGGTTCCCACGGTTACCGCTCAAACCGCCCCGGACCGGTTAGGGTACTGTTCATCAGGAACCGAAAAAAACCGATACTGTTCATCTACTGTTCATCGGTAACCGGTAAAAACCGGTCCGGCTTACCGCTACCGCCGGCCGGCGGTAGCAGGTACCGGAACGGTAACAAAAACCCTGGTTCCAACCCTCTCCAAGAAGGTAGCAAACTTTTTGGTATACGAGACCACGCACCTGCCATGACCTGGTGCTGTTGTCCATTGCAGTCTTGAGGGTGATTGTGCAGGCTCTCCGGAACCCAACCGAGTGGCAGAATTTAACCGGCAGAGACTGCATGATTGTAATCGCATTATTGATTCCACAAGTGATTTCATTAAGCATCAAAGATCGACCATAGTGAGTGAATAATGAATGCTAACTAAGTCTGGAAACCTTTTCTTTTGTGTCTGATGACATAAGTTTTCACAAATGCATATGAAAAAAGTGATATAGAAGATCTCATTTCTGTCAAGTTTTTCTGCTGAAATAGTAGTTGTTCTGGTTAACGCATAATGCATGTTGGGTTTGAGGAACAATTGTGCTTACAAGAAGGCGCTCAAGCATATAGGCGGTAACCTCCTTCTTTATACAAGACGGTGGCCCAATCTGGTAATCAAGTCCATTCCGTCATGATGCCTTGTTCAAAGATGTCATGGAGACTTTTGGTCTCTTTGCTTCTTCAGAACTTGCCCTCTCATCATCGGCCTTGCGTTTCCTAATGCGAAAAGATGTCTCCTGCTTTACACAATCTGTCAAAAGTCGTTATAAATATATATAGCTTTTTATATCAAATTGGATCCACTGTTAATGGTATCATCATCAATATATCGAAAGCTAGATCATTTTCTCACTTTGTTGAATGTCAGTGTTGCCATTCGTCAAATCTTTCTGGCATCCATTCAACCCAAACATGTTGAATTTGAACACCATGTTCCCTTCATATCTCAATAGTAAAACTTCACCTTCAGATATTCCATGAAATGAAAGAAACTGTGACCAAACTCCAGCAAAGAACACGCCTGACTGATCATTCTGAAGCTCGATTCGCCAAAACTTTCCATGGGGGCTGACAATGACAGCCATCCGGCGGTTTCGGCACTCTTCAGTGACATATTGTTTCACAAATCTAGCAGGGATCATCTGCAATGGCACATTTATTGAAGTTAAAATGTTCAGGCTATTTATGCAAAAAAAATCCTAAATATTCAATGAGATACCTGTGGTGTGAGCAAAACATATATAGTATATATCCAGATGAGTTTGCAGACCATCTTCTCCATGAAATCTTTGCTGAATAATCCTAAGGAACTGTGGCTTGCAGGAAACCCCTTTGCTGCTTCTTGATGCCATAACTGAAAATAACGTGATATATAGAACTACCACAACAAAAAAAAGGAAAGACAGAGGTCCTGACATTTTTCTTCAGAAAAATAAAGCAAACAATTGTAGTCTATTATTTGACCAATTACTAACAATACACAGCCATTCGAAAGGTGTATAAATATGCTGCACATTTTGAACCCAGGAATTCCATGGAACATTCGTGCAAATTTGCAGGAAATAATTCATATTCCTACATTAACAGGAAAAGTGTTCTGACATTTTCGTAGAAGCATAATAAGATACCCAGTTCTAATTCAGTAGAAAATCGGTATTTTGTTATCTCTGAAAAATAGAATGGGCTATATACATATAGTTTCTACATAGAATCTTACTATTACTAATTGGAGATTCCTTTTAAAACCTACGGGTAAATCCACCTAGGATCTTAGGTGGACACTCTATAAAAAGTGAGAAATCCCAGAAATTCTAAAAAAAACATCTAGCCATCAATTTGTAGACTCAAATCATCATAACCATTGGTTCTATCATGTTTTTTAAAAAATTACCCACCATGCCATTATGAAAATAGCTTAAAGTAACCCCTAAATCTATGTCTAAATTACTCACCTGCCATTATATAAAATAAACTAAAGTAACTCCTAATCTTCATCCAAATTATCCACTAATGCCATCATAAACAATATTTAAAATAACTCCCTAAATTTACAACTAAATTATCCACTACTAATACTTAAGTGATAAAAAATTTTGATTTTTATGCTTTATGGAGGTGCGAAACAAAATGAAAAAGTGTGAATGTGAATGAAAAAGGTACTAATTAAAAATCAATCACAAATGAGCACAAATAAGTACACATATATGTAAGTATTATGTTGAAGTATTGGAAAAATAAGAGAGTAGTAGGTAAACAATTCTGATTGTTAGTTAGGAGTTTAATTCCAAACAATTTTCAAATACAACAGTTTTGAAAAATATATTTTGCCTAAAAAATATTAGCCCGTGTGGGAGCACGGGTTAATGGACTAGTCTTTGTAATTGTAATTCAAAATACTCAAAAACTTCTAGCAAGGATTTCTGGACCAGCCAACTGTCAAATATAAATATGAAAGCCCAAGGTATGCATGGAAATGTTTACCTGAAGCCGGAGTGGCGAACTCCTTGATGCAGAAGCTGGTGTCGAAGGCCTTGATGGTGAGCACACCGACGCCCTCGTGCCGGCGCACACGAACCAGCCGACGCCGACGCCGTGCGCCACCATGAACTCCGCCCACCCGCGGCCCAGGAACGCGCTGTCGCCGTCGCGGCCGACCTCCACACGCTACACCTTGCCGAACGGGCTGACCACACGATGGCCGTCGCGTCGAAGCACCCGGCGAGCTCGCGGGAGATGCGCTGTGGGATCAGTAGGTTCAGAGTCGACTGTCAGTGAAGCGTCTGTGCTTGAGCTCTACCGCCGGCGATCGAGGGAGAAGTGAAAAGGCGCAGCCCATTCTGTAGGGCCGTGTTCAGATGTCCCAGGACAATAAATTGTTCTCAAGGAATCTCACATGCATGGAGTACTAAATGAAGTCTATTTACAAAACCCAGCCACAGATAAGTGTAACTTTGCGCGACGAATCTAACGAGCCTAATTAATCCATGATTTGGTACAGTAATGCTACAGTAATCAGCCTCTAATCGTGCGGTCAAAGGCCTCATTAGATTCATCTCGCGAATTTGCCAGGGGTTGTGGAGGTAGTTTTGTAAACTGACTTTATTTAATACCTCTAATTAGTGGTCAAAGTAGGGTAAAAAAAAATTTGCCCCACCATCGGCCTTCGTTACGTGTCCCATGGACATTATCGCACCTGATCAAAACGATAAAAAATGACAAGACAGCTCCATCCAGCACCAATATAAAAGGTGGGTCAGGCACAAGGCAGCACAGAGAAGCCTGCAAATGGCTCAGACGTTTGCAGGCAAAGCATCCAAACCTGAAAACTGGGGTGTACGCACATAACAAAAATTAGAAGTTAGATGCATATAACAAAAATTAAAATATTGGTTTGATGCATATAGCAAAAATTAAAATATTGTGCCCGGAAAAATAGCAAAACCTGGCAAACAATTAGTGGCTAAAATAATTTGGAAAATAGCCATTTTCATCCCTTAATTTTCTTTCAAGGCTCAATATTTTTTTGATTGAGAATGCCTTGGAAGATTACATAATGCAGTGCAGAGAAATATAACAAGAGAATCTTATCGATTGAAAATGCTGCAGACTGAAAATGTTGCAGATCTGAAACTGAATCATTGCTAAGACACTGAGATACAATATAAATAAATCAAAATACATATGATCAAATAAATCTAAAAGCATTGAGTGATCTGTGTCACCACACAACAATTATGGAGTTAATTTGTATCATAACAACTGAACTAAAACAGCAACAACAGCGACATTTACAGTGATCCTGCTAGGAACTTATGAACAAATGCGGCTTGTTCCTAAATATTAGCGATAATAAGATTGGGAAAATTCAAATCTCCAATTATGTTTTGCAAGATCCGTGCTGGGTGCCGGAGGCAGGAACTCCACCGATGTCCTGGCCTGAAGTTAGTAGGATGCTCAGATCCAGCAAGTATGGGAACAACGACAGCCAAAATCTGCAATAGTTATGTACCATGGGGGCGTGCAGCAGGGATGGCCATGGCGGCATGCCGGAGCTAGGAGACGGAGTATACAGGAGCTAGGAGAGAAGGAAAGAACATGGTGGGGGCGTGGTGCGTCTGAGCTAGGAGAGGGGGAGTAGCTAGGACCTACGAGAGAATAGAAGGCCATTGGGCCATGGCGGGCATAAGCTGAGAAATGGCGTCCAGGAGCTAGAAAGTGGCCATGGCGCATAGCAGGAGCTAGAAGAAACGAGATGCCCTTGACTAAAAAAATGACTGCAGGTGGGACCAGCCGTGGCGTGAAGGCCTGAAGGACAGCGGCGCGTGAGGCAGAAATGCCTAAAGAGCGGTCAACGAGGACAACAAGCGAGGCAGGAAAAACACGAATCTCCAGGCGCTACGTGTGGTGAGAGATAACATGTGGGCGCGCAACCGGTTGTGGAGATGATTGGCAGTAGCGATCGAGTCGAGCCTTGGAACTGGACATTGATGCGTCGACCTGCAGCATCTCGGGCTTCTCGGCGTGGATCGTAAGCTAGGCCCAGCCACCGCCCAGATCATGCGCACGCTAGTGGCGGTTCATGTCGGGGGTGATTGGTTGCCTGCTCATGCCGTCCGAAGGTCCATCCGGCACAGCGTGGTACACTCTTCGGTCATATTTGGTTCCCTATCTCGCACCGTTTACCTGCATCGTTCCATTGATCATTTCCCCTGCTCCATCCCGCACAGCTCCGTCTTCTTGATTTCTCCTTCCCTCACGATTTCAAAACTCAGATGCATGCATGCAACTCAAGTCAGCCCTAAACCGGACCAACAAAAATAACCAAACATTTGCATGCATTGTGCTACATGAGTTGACTGATTGGAGATCGTTTCTATTTTATACATGCATGTAAACCCTAAACCGGCTGGCCTGCGACCCAACCGAGAGCAAGTGCCTCGCGCAAAGCCATCAAGTCAGCCCTCACCACTCAGCGCAGGCCTCACAAAGACCACTATAGTCCAACGGAGAACGGACAGGACTGGATCGGTATTATCGGCGCGTGGAGAACATGCACGGTAACAGTAGCATCAGAAAACGTTGCAGCCGCCGGCCAGGCGGCCACTCTGCTCGCACACCGGCACTTCAGACGAACCACACCTGAACGAAGCAGCACTGCCTGCCGAAATATAAGGCCACTCCCAGTGGTGTGTTTCATGGAGTTTCATTCTCATTAATTAGCATACCACATAGGATTTGCTGATGATATGGCATCAAATTTAAGAAGAGAGAGAAGGAACCAGTTTCATCTAGATGAAACTATGTCTACACGGATACCAGCTATCAATGAGTCATGAAATTGAATGCTATATGAAGCTTATGAAACCGCACCATGAAACTATCCATTGGAGAGGTAGTTTCAAACACTATTTCATTTCTTTTTTGCTTATGTGGCCATCTTGGAAACATCAATATGAAACCTCCATTGGGATTGGCCTAATGCCGCCCCGCAGAAACCGAAAAACCGTGAGTTTTTGCAAGAGGCGCCAAAAACTGGAAGCTGGCATGTAGTTTGGAACCATCCACTGTTGCCTCCTGATTGTTTGCGCGTAGGGTAAATTTGTCAGATGACACTCATCAATGTTGGTTTTTGCTAGAGGACATCGCTCAAGTTAAACTTTGCCAGTAGACATCATTCAAATATGACTATTTGCTCCTCGACACTATGACTATTAAAATATGATTTTCTTAAGAAGAGGATAGAGGAAACAAAGAGAAAAGACTGAAATGCCCTCAGGAGGCCCATGTTAGAAGCTGAATAAAAGGCTATCTGCCTATGACAGGGCATGTTGCACCTCAATGCGATCGAACCAGCAATGAGCAGCAGATTTTCCCCCTCTAATTTATTTTTTTAATAAGCATTCCTCTAATTTAATTGATGATGGATCTCTGCTAAGCTAGTTTGTTCTCAATCTCTCTCTAACTTGCTCTAGCGCGTCGGGTGGGGTGTGTCATATGTGTGTGTTTCTTTTTTCTACTCCCTCCGTTCTTAAATATATGACACTGTTGACTTTTTACTTTAACTTTGACCAATAATATCTCATTAGTTAGTTTGTTAAATAGAGTAAAATGGGTACCGCTACATCTATTACCAATAATACTTTGGATTACTAGTAGATTTATCAATTTATAAAAATATTTGTAGAAAAGACAAGTAGTCAAACGAAGAAAAAAAGACAATGGTGTCATATATTTAAGAATGGAGGGAGTAATTTTTTTTCCAAGCAGAATGAGCCGGTTCCTGTTTTTGAGCTAGGGCTTGTATGGTTATTTTATACTTTTATCTCTCCTCTACCTCAAGAAATGATTATTTTAATCTTTATAGTGTCTTAGAGCAAATGGTCACAATTGAAAGATGTGTACTAGCGAAGACAAGATTGAGTGATATCCACCAGCAAAAACCAGAATTAAAAAGTGTCTTTACCGATGCTCAACCCGCAGCCAAAGAACTAGATGGTAACAAATGCAGAGTACTTTGGTTCTTAGATTTGTTATGCGTTCTTGGGGTTTGGTTCTTGAAATTCTGAATCTTGGGAATGCAAAGGTTTTTGTTCATGAAAAACTGTTGTCCTGTCAAGTTTGGATATTGGCCTTCTAGTTAACACAGAAAAATATGAAATTGTGATCTACTTAAGAACAAATAAATAAATCCATGATTAGTGTTAATTTCAAGGGAAAGGTTATTCAAACAAAGATTCAACTGATTTATTTTGCCGTGGACATTGGTTGGTTTGCTACGATGTCATAGAATTTGTTTCCGATATCCTGACTTGTTTTCGTAATCATATATATATGTCCTCTGTTTGTTTGAAAAGTTATGGATTGCCTCACTGTAGTGTAGCTCATGTTAGTACGTCATCGAATTATAGCTTCAGCAAAGTTTCCTAGTGTTCTAGTAAAATCTGCACAGTACTAAGGTACCAAATTATGCTTCAGATATGTTCTTTCAAAAGACAAAAAAAAAAGAGGTATACCTCACATATGTTTGGATTTACCATCTTAGGATCTCTTAGCAGTACTAGAAATGAGGTTAAGCATTACCAGTTCTCTTCATGTGGAACTGGAAATTTGCTAAGTGGCCTGAAGCATGAATTAATATTCTTGAAGGATGTGATGAAATGTTTCTTGTTATTTGAATTGTCAGGTCACCATTATTTACATGCTGCTCCGTATTCTCCAAGTTTCCTCCAAATTAACCATATATTTCATTTTTTTATTTCATATGCAGCGGACATTGACAATGTTCTATTTTGCCACTAATGATTGTGAAGTCATTGTCTATAAGTTATTTTATTTACGGTGCATGTATTTTTCGTATTCCTTTTGTGTTGGGGTGTATCCGGATCCTGCTCTGAATTTCTCCCTCGTCATATGTGGAAGTAAATGCACGGGACTAGGAGGAATATATTGCAACTAGAGCAATCAATTTTTTTAAAATTACTCTATGCTCTTGATCTGTGACACCTGCTTAATCCATACACAATATAAGCATGATAAATCTATTCCTGAAACATAAATCTTGATATCCAGGTGGTGCCATACGCAGAACCACTTGAAATCCCTATGTTCAAGAACCTGAACACATCATATCCTCATGCATAATAATAAGGAAAACAACCATCAAATTCAGATGAGTTATAGAATGTGTATTATGTTACCGATTTGGAGATGCGATTCTGGGATGGCGGCATATACATCATTTTGAATTTGAAATCCGTGATTCTCGGAGTGGCGATCAGGGGGCGATCAGGGGCCGGGCCTCGCCGGTGACCGTCGGCGCCTTGCCGACGGCCGCCTTCCGGCATC
This sequence comes from Alloteropsis semialata, assembly GCA_004135705.1. Classification (NCBI taxonomy): domain Eukaryota; kingdom Viridiplantae; phylum Streptophyta; class Magnoliopsida; order Poales; family Poaceae; genus Alloteropsis; species Alloteropsis semialata. Next base: position 9,441 of record QPGU01000168.1, on the reverse strand, counting down.
GACGACGTCGCCTCTCCGCTTTCTCCCTCCGGCCAAGGGCTCCCAGCTCCGACGTCGCGACGGACTGCGCTGATTCCTGGATTCCCGGCTGCCTCCGTCTGCCGGCTCCATTCAGGTACGCATCGCAGTTTTGCAGGTCAGGAAGCCTTGGGCTCCGGTGATTGTCCATCGTCCGGCACGGTTGGCAAGCGCCACCCGGTCCAGGATGTCATGCTCGCCGGCATGCTCGCCGGCCTCGTCTCCGGTCGAGTCCCTTCCAGCGAGGTCATCGGGTTCGACGGTTCAGGTCGCGGGGACCTCGTCAGAGACTGCCGGATCGCCGGCGTCGGAAGAATCCAACTCACCACCAGAAGATGGGTCTTCGCCGACATTGTGGGAGACAGTGGGACCTCGGCGGCGGCGGCATGGCCGCGGACGTCGTCTCACCCTGGCTCCAGATGTCAACGAGGTACGTGCCGCATCTTTGTCACCCCGCGATCCTTTGATAAATGAACTTCCGTGTGTATATGGAGATGCAGACTTCAACAATACACTGAGTAACGATGATGTTGCTCGCCCTCAACTGGATAATGAGGAGGCCTACCATGATTGCATCATGGCTGGATTCACCTCAGAGGAAGCGAAGGACTACATCAAAGCAAAAGAAAAAACTCTGCAACAACGAACAGCCCCTGAGTACGAATCAAATTTGATCGAAAATTTTTGGGCTGATGTTGGGTTCCCGAACGGGACTCGATGGTGGGAACGTGAAGATTTATCGGAAGGGAAAGTACCGGATCACAATCAGTGTATCCCAAAGGTGCCTCCCATTGTTGATAAATCTTCTTGTTTGCCTTCTAGGCCGATATCGAAAAAAGGATTTGCCTTGCGTCCTTGGAGGGGCCCTCTGCCAAAGAGGAAGCCAATGCCCATCACGCTGAACGCTTTCCTTCCGGATTCAGTGAAACGAGTTGTGGAGCCGTCTAAGGTCACGGTTAGGCCAAGCCATGAAGAATTGGTCCAACGGGCCCGGCTTTATGGAGGAAAGTCCTGGCGTGAGACCTTCACGGCGCGGCCCAGACTCGCCAGTCACGTCCCTCCACGCGATCAGCATATTTCACGTACGCCTAAGCCTGCTGCGGTTTCTGTTTCGCCAGACCCAGCGCCGAACCCTACGCCGCCAAAACTCATCTCTCCTTCGGCGCCCTCGTACGCCGAGGTTGCTCGTCGGCCGGCAGCGATGCCGCCGAATCATCCTCGGGCGCTACCCCGCGGCTTCCATCGCGTCCAGCCTGGCCGGGGCGACGGGGCAGGGAGAGGCGGTGCTCAAGGTGGAGGTCGAGGCGATGGCGCCGGCCGCAGTGCGGGCGCCGTGGGCGCCGGTCGTGGTATTGCAAACATGGGATCCGGCCGCGGTGACGCACACAGTCAGGGGCGCGGCGACGGGTCCAGAGGTCGCGGCGGAGGCCGTGGCGGGCAGCCGCAGAGGAAATTTGTGCCCGTCTCATCAAGCCGCAACATAGCTGAATCAAGTCAACAGGGGGCCGACCGGCAACTGCAGCAGTCGTCAGTTGATCAAGGTACACTAAAGAAGAAAAGGGCATTTTGCTTTAGATGCAAATGTAGCGGCCATGTTAATGAGGAATGCAAGGCAGATTTGGATTGCATAATATGCAATAAGAAAAATTCGCATATATCATCCAAATGTCCGATACTCAAATTGCCTAAGCCCAATGCGGCCTTTTTTGGGTCCGCAAAAACAGAGCTGGCATTCATGCAAATCTCAGAGGCAGACTACAAGCTCGATGCCCCTGACCCGGTGCCTACTGGTCTGGTTATGGTGACTGGAGCTCCAGTTACAGTTGAGGTAGTCCAGACAGAGCTTGCGAGGATTTCAAGGATTGATTGGCAATGGGAGGCATTTCCGCAGGGTCAGGACTCTTTCTTGGTTGCATTCCCGAGTGAAGAAGCCCTAAACAGTATGGTCGACATCGGTTATCAATTGAAAAATCATGGTGTCACTCTTACGGTTTCGGTATGGCACCAAGATCAAGACATCATTCCAGCGTATGAGCTAGATGAAATCTGGGTTCATATCACAGGGGTGCCTCCTTCATATCGTCACTACCTGGTATTTTGGGCACTAGGCACTGTCATTGGAGCTACACTGGATGTGGATATGCTTACTTACAGGAAGACTGGCGTAATTAGAGTGAAGGTTGGGATTCTCAACAAGGGTCAGCTACCTCTCACTACTGATTTGGTTTTTGGAAAGGTGGGCTATAACATTACTTACTCGCTCGAAGATGACTCTTTCCAGCCAGCTATTGCTCCGGCAGATACCTTCGATCCTATGGACCATGATGCTGGTGCGGATAAGGGTAATGAGGACAATGGGGATGGAGGGTCAGCAGCAAAAAAGATGAGGAACAAGGCTGCTCAACCTGATGCGTCGGTTCCGCAGGCCGGCAATAGTTCTGGACCTGCACCCATGCAACTTACACTTACGCCTCTAGGAAAGAACGGTCAGAGGATAGCCATGCAGTGCGCGCACACAGCTGCGGCAGGCAACAACGAGAAGGCACGGGAGTCCAGCGCGCAAGGGCTGCAAGTGCAGCATTCGGCGGCGCTACCGGATGATGCAACTACGACCACTCCCGGCGTGACGAAGGTACATGCTGCGAGCCCAGCTGCGGTCGTTCGCAGGGCTGGAAGCTTCCATGGTGCGCATCCATCAAATCTATCCGGCAGCAACTCGCCGCTGGCGCCTCTCGGGTCATCAGAGATGACATCGCCCAGCAGCTCAAAGAAAGGAAAAATGGTTACACCGGGTAATGAGCCTTCTCCTAATCCTTTATTTATATCATCAGGCGATGCCTTACCTGCTGCAGCTCTGTCTGATACAGGGGATGCACCGTTTATCAAGAGCAACGACGGCAGCACGTTGGCTGCTGCTGATGGTCAGATGATGGCCATCCAGCGTGCGCACACAGCTGCGGTAGGCAACAACGAGAAGGCAAGGAAGTCCAGCGCGCAAGGGCTGCAAGTGCAGCATTCGGTGGCGCTACCGGACGGTGAGTATGACCCAGCTCTTAAATCCATCGACTTCAGCGCTAGTGATTTACCTGAGTGTCGATGTGACGATGTAGAAGAAAGTCCTACATGCATTATTGGATCAGTCTTAGTAGAAGGCAAAAGAAGAAAGTCCTACATGCATTATTGGATCAGTCTTAGTAGAAGGCAAAAGAAGAAGTGCTCGCACCAATAATTCTTTTAATACTGATGGCATATCTGCAGCGGATGAGCTTATCATGGAAAAGGCAATGAGACGCACGGCATCAAAAAACATGATCGGCGCCACAACTTCTCCGAGTACGAGCCCAGCTGGGATGCCACAGACAGGTACTCTCTCAACTGGTCTTTTCAATAACCTTACACAAGAATCCTGCTCGACAAAATTAAAATCTATTGGGATCTCCTTAGGGTCCAATAATAATGCTATCCATGTCTCTTATAACGCTCTTAGAAGAATAGAAGCAGATAGAGCCTCCCTTCAGTTACGCCAAAAGGACTTAAACAGGACTGGGTGGGAGAATAATCCTTTTGACCCGAGTGATGAGGAAGACGCCACTCAAGATGAGGCGCTCTTATCCCACTTGGTGAAGGACCTGACTGATATTGATTTTGACGACTCAGACCTGACCACAAAGGTTTGTGATCTAAAGGTATCTGGACGTAAGTCGAAATCATCCGCGAAAAAAGACAAGGCCCGTAAATGGTCTGCAAAGCGATCCAATAGTGTTTCCCCATGAAAGGAATTTACTGGAATAGCAGAGGTCTTTCAGACTTGGCTAAGTATCGCTACATTTCAGAGGCAATCAAAGAACAAAACCTAGACTTCGTGGCCGTCATGGAAACCGGAAAAAAGGATATGTCCAGAGCGAATCTGAACCGCCTATCTGGAGGTGCGGATTATACCTGGCACTGTCTTCCACCTAGAGGGCGATCAGGTGGCATTTTACTAGGAATTAATGCCCTAGTCTTAGAATTATCTTTAATTGTGGAAGGGGAGTTTTTTATTAAATTCCATCTCCGCAATAAAAGTGACGACTTCAAGTGGATTCTAATGGCAGTCTACGGCCCGGCCCAGGACGACTTTAAACCAGCATTCTTAGCTGAGCTCGTCCGGACTTGCCAACAGAACCCGGTGCCAACATTGATTGGAGGTGACTTCAATATAATGAGGCATAGCAAAGAAAAGAATAAGAACAACTTCAACCCCCGTTGGCCATTCTTGTTTAATGCGGTAATTGACAGCTTCGATCTACGGGAGATTGAGCTAACAGGTCGTCAATTCACCTGGGCGAACTCCCTTTCAGATCCGACTTTTGAAAAACTAGACAGAGTTCTAATGACTACAGAATGGGAGTTCAAATACCCACTGGTAATGGTGCATGCCCTTGACAGAGGGGTATCTGACCATCGCCCCCCTTCTATTAGACACGGGCGAACCATCCTTTACAGGGGTGGCCAAACAGTTCAAATTGGAGCTCAGTTGGTTCTCCCATGAGGACTTCAGGGATCGTGTTGTGCATATATGGAATAAACCAGTGAACGGCCAAAACGCAGCTCAACGGTGGAACCGGAAGTTGGGGGCCCTCAGAAAAGATCTGCGGGGATGGGCAGCTCATATACAAGGAGATTACAAAACCCAAAAACAACACTTCCAAAATACTGTCATATCCCTAGACACCTTAGCAGAATCTAGACCGCTCACAGATGATGAAAGATCACAGCTGGAGACTGCACGTGATGGCTTGATCAAACTCCTTCGGGAAGAAGAGATCAGGTTCTACCAGCGGGCCAAAGCAAATGATGTGCTCCTTGGGGACTCCAATACGAGATACTTCCAGATGGTTGCGAATGGCAAACATCGCAAGAAACGTATCTTTTCACTGGATCATGAGGGGAGCAAGGTTGAGGGTCAGAACAACCTCAAATCTTATATCACACAGTTCTACAAAGATCTCTTCGGCCCGCCCGAGGACAACAATTTCAATTCTGATGAGCACAGGACTGGAGACATATCCCAAGTCAGCCAACCCGAAAACGACTTACTCACGGCCCCTTTCACTGAAAAGGAGATTCGAGACGCCGTTTTCGACATGGAGCACAACAAAGCACCAGGTCCTGATGGTTTCCCAGCTGAGTTCTACCAGCACTTTTGGGACATCATCAAGGGGGACCTGATGCAAGTGTTTCATGAGTTGCACACTGGAGACCTACCAGTATTCAGCCTGAATTTTGGGGTAATCACGTTACTGCCTAAAACGCACGAGGCCAGCAAAATCCAACAATTCAGACCCATTTGCTTGTTGAACGTAAGTTTTAAGATCCTCACAAAAGTGGCAACCATACGTATCAACTCGGTCGCGGACCATTTGATCAGCCCCACTCAAACAGCGTTTTTGAAAGGACGTAACATACTCGAAGGAGTGGTTATCCTTCATGAAACGGTGCACGAGCTCCATCGCAAAAATCAGAGTGGAATTATTTTCAAAATAGACTTTGAAAAGGCTTATGACAAAGTACGTTGGGATTTTCTACTACAAACGCTCCGGATGAAAGGATTTGCACCAAAATGGATTGAGTGGATCAAATCCTTTATATCGGGCGGGAGTGTAGCAATCAACGTCAATGATGAGGTAGGCCCATTCTTCCAAACTAGGAAAGGTCTGAGACAGGGCGATCCTCTCTCACCCATCCTTTTCAACTTAGTAGCTGATATGCTATCACTTTTCATAAATAGAGCCAAAGCGGACAATCAGCTGAGGGGTGTGGTGCCGCACCTAGTTGAGGGCGGCCTATCCATCCTACAATACGCCGATGACACCGTTCTCTTTATGGAGCATGACCTAGAACAGGCTCAAAACATGAAGTTAATTCTTTGCGCCTTTGAACAGTTATCAGGTCTGAAAATTAACTTTCATAAGAGTGAGCTCTTTTGTTTTGGTGAGGCCAAGGACTTTGAGGATCAGTACAGGGAGCTATTCGGATGCAACACAGGTACCTTTCCTATTCGTTATTTGGGCATCCCGATCCATTTTCGGAGATTGTCAAACAACGATTGGTTGAGAGTACAAGAACGTTTTGAAAAGCGCCTCAGTAGCTGGAAAGGGAAAAATCTTTCCACGGGAGGGCGGCTAACCTTGATCAATTCTGTTCTTAGCAGCCTACCGCTGTACATGATGTCCTTCTTCGAGATTCCAAAAGGGGTCCGTAAGAAGTTGGATTACTTCCGATCTCGCTTCTTCTGGCAGAGTGATGATCACAAACGAAAATATCGGCTAGCAAAGTGGGATATCCTGTGTCAACCTAAAGAACAAGGAGGTTTAGGGATACAAAATCTCGAACTTAAAAACATCGCCCTGCTCAGCAAGTGGCTGTACCGACTTTTGACAACAGACGGTACTTGGCAGCAGATTCTACGCAACAAATATCTAGGGACCAAACCACTGGTTCAAGTCCAATGGAAAAGCGGAGATTCTCATTTCTGGGCAAGCTTGATGAAAGCAAAAAGTGAGTTCCTCCGGTTTGGAACCTTCGTTATAAAGAATGGGTCACAAGTTAGATTTTGGGAAGACATTTGGCTAGGTAACACACCCCTAAGACAACAATACCCGCAACTATATAATATTGCAAGGAGAAAACAGGATACGGTGGGTCAAGTGCTTTCAGCGCCATCACCCAATCTATCTTGGCGTAGGGATCTCATCGGAAATAAACTAGCAATGTGGAATAACCTAGCAGCCCGACTGGCTCCCATCACACTCAGCCACGACGAGGATGAGTTCAGATGGAATCTTGACCCGGCAGGTGTCTTCTCAGTAAAGTCACATTACCGGGGATTAATAAGCCAGATCGTTCCTAATGTCAACAAGAAACTATGGAAGCTGAAACTACCACTAAAAATCAAGATATTCCTCTGGTATATTAGGCGCGGTATCATTCTCACAAAGGATAACTTGGCGAAAAGGAACTGGCAAGGTAATCAACAGTGCTGCTTCTGTCATGAAAATGAAACGATTCAGCATCTGTTCCTAGACTGTCGTTTTGCGCGGATGGCTTGGGCCACGGTATACATGGCATGGGGTATCCGCCAACCTACAAGTATATCCAACATATTCGGGGGCTGGCTGAATGGCATTCCAAAACATTATAAATCACTCATCATGGTAGGAGCGGCAGCCATGTGCTGGTCTGTCTGGCTCTGCAGGAATGACGCTGTTTTTGAAAACAAACAATCTTATTTTTTGCAGGTTATCTACAGGGCTACGCACTGGATTCGTACATGGGCTACCCTACAACAGCCTACTTCCCAGGAGGTGCTTCTTGCGGCCTCTCGGTGGTTGGAGCGGGTGGCAATGGACTTTTTTACCCAGGCACATGGGTGGCGTTCTAGTCTCAGGATCGAAAGTCATTAATGTGTCTGTTAAACTCAAACTTTAGTAGGCTGTGTGCTCTATGGGCAGAGGCCGGGAACGGTTTCAAATCGTTGTATCCACTCGATGTAACTCCTTGAAATTAATAAAATGTTCTCATTTCCAAAAAAAGGACTATCTTCTCCAGCTATTGAAAATGTAATGCAGGCTACAACGACAAAAATCAGTAGTGTAGCAGGCCCTGCTATTTCATATTTGTTCTGAATGTTAAAAGCTTGAATGAAGCTTTGTTTCCTGCCGTCTCTATAATCACTATCGATGAGCTTGTCATTTGTTTACACTACCAATGGATGATGGAATGTGTAGAGATAGCTAGTGTGGAGTTCCTTTTTTTTTAATTATCCACGCATGATCTCTTTTTTCTGTGTCCCCGATCCCAGGTGCTGGACTAGCATACTGAACAACGTGCGTATCTTTGTATGAATCCCAGGTTCTGTTTTGAATGAAGGAACCGGTAAAAAGAGAAAATGTGTGAAAAACATAGGAATGTATATGCAGAACCGGAGCAGGTCCGATCCTTTCCACGACCATGGCCGGCCACCTCCTCGTGGGGTCGAAGCTGGTGGCCGGCCAGCTAGGTTACGGATCGGAGGCGAGGACCATGCCATCGCAGTGCACGTCGGCGATGGCCGCGCGCCATGACCTGCAGACGGCCGGACCTGAAGGGGAACAGCCTTCTCACAGGAGACGCACAAGCACCACGGAGACGAGTATCTCCCTGTAAAATGCTCGTGGGAAATTCTGTATTTCCATGGCATTTTACAGACGGCCGGACCATGATGGAATCTGCCTGCGTCTCGTGTCTCGTCCCTTGCCACGGCAGTGGTGCGGCAAGCTGGGCCGGTTACCAGGCTTGCTGAAAAAGGCGGCTATACAAAGGCTGAGATGGGCTGCAACATCAATAAAATTGAGCCACAAAGCTAGGTCCTGGGTTGTTTGGTTGTTGGCAACATATCAGGTGCAATCTAACCTCTTCGTGTAAATCCCCCTTGGATCAACATCGTGTGGCCCAGATTAGAAGTTTGCACGGTTTACACGAAGAGGTTGGTTTGCACCTGATACGTTGCCGTGGTTGTTAGCATTGGGCCATGAATTGCTGAATTGGAATTGGGTCTACGTGAACGAAAAGCTATTTCGTAATCATGCACTGTTTGTTGGTGTTGACGCTTTTTACGGTCGACACACTGAAAATGCTCTGGTTCGCGCAGATCCGCAACGGATCGATCAGCTGCAGCAGACCCAGACAAAACCGGTGAAACCGGTTTGGGAACCCGGTGAAACCGGTTTCCTAGGGTTTGCTGCGTAGACCTAAGATCGCCGGCCCGGGAGGGACCCCGTCAGGGCTAGCGCGCCTAGGGTTGCTCTGAGGTCGGCAGGCCACTTAGAACGCCGTCAAACGCCGTAGAGACGAAGAACGAACAGCAATTAGGGTTGGAAAAGCTAGGGTTTAGAGATGACAAAAAGTAAAAGTAATAAATGTTTGTTCGATTGGATAGATACTCAATCGGCCATGGCCCTTCATATTTATAGGGTGGGGAGGTCGTACCTCGCAAGGAAAGTCCTATTACAACTCGGATCTACAAAAAGAGTCCAAACCTACTAGAACTCGGGGAAAACCGGTTCCACCGGTTCCTAAACCGGTTCCACCGGTTTGCCCTGTCAGACGGGTAACAGTGAACTAAACCGGTTCCTCCGGTTTGAGAATCCGGTTCCACCGGTTCCTCCTGCCTTTGCTGTCTTGTGCCAATTTTGATCGCTAACATATGCCCCCTTGTTTTTTGGTAAAGCTTGCGTACCAGAAAACACTTTAGCACAAGAAAACACTCCTGAGGACGATGTTTAAACAAAATCCATCGGCCTTTTTATTCTAAGGGCGATATTAAAACTATCGGCCATATAAATCAAGCTTCTTGCCAAACACTTGGATAGTATTTCTTCAAGTATCTTCCATTAAGAGCTC